>CM040910.1:18759604-18762104 GCA_023029165.1 Gobiocypris rarus | reverse complement strand
TTATCCCCCAGTTTCACAAGACTTAAGCTAGGTCCCAGACTAAAATGCATGTTTGAGCTGTTTTAACTGAAAGCAACTTGCACTGATATATCTTAAAATATGTAAGTGCCATTGTTTTGTCTCAGGACGCACACCAGTATTTTGTTATTTTTATTATGTTAAAAAAAGATACTTAAATGTCCTAATTAAATTAAGGCCTAATCCTGGCTTAATCTAAGTCCTGTCTGTGAAACAGGGCCTATATCAGGGGTAGCGAACTCCAGTCCTTGAGAGCCTCAGTCCTGCAGAGTTTTGCTTCAACCTTTATCAAACACACCTGAGCAAGCTAATCAAGGTCTGGAGGGTTACTAGAAAGCTGCAGGCAGGTGAGTTTTTCAGGGTTTGAGCTGAACTCTGCAGGACTGAGGCTCTCCAGGACTGGAGGTCGCCACCCCTATATGCATTTCATAATAAGCATTCATGGTAAACTAAAACATACTTTAATGTAATTTTTTAGTTTAGTACATTGCAGTTTAGTACATTTAAAATATAGGCCCTATATGCACTTGTAAATGTAAGCACAACACACTAGAGTTCAAAATCAGTTAAAAGTTATTTGTATGTGCTTTAATATGTCAACACATCGAAATAGCCTAAAGTGTATTTCTTTAAAGAATGACAAAATATTATTAAAACATAATTATTTTAAATGTAGATTTTTAAACTTTATGTAAGTGTGTTAAAGCAGCGCTTCTCAAGCCTGTCCTGGGGACCTTCCACCAGTCTCCCTCATCTTACACACCTGATTCAACTCATCAGTTAATTAGTAGAGACTGCAAGACTTGGGCTGAATCCGAAATCGCTCCCTATACTCTCAAATGGTGCATTATTCGAGGGGACAGCCATTTGTAGTGGTTTCTGAAACCATAGTGGTCCGAAATCTCCCCCCTTAACCCTCATTCACTATTCCCCCACGTTATTCCATTAACCACTTTAGCTCTGCAGCATTTTTCCGAATAATTATGACGTATGCAAATTTGGACCCAAATGTGGGGAGCCGAGCTGAAGTGGTTAAAATAGTTAATTTGAAGGAGTGAATGAAAACGAGTATGTGAAGTCGGACAGCCGTTGTGTGTATCGATTGCTGAAGAAACTTACCAATTCACAAGATTAACGGAATGTTTAGCTTATATAAAAAATTGGATGATCAGTAATTTCCTGCAACTTAATTCAGAAAAAAAATGAATTTTTAATCATTGGACAAAAAAGCTCCACAAGTAATAACCTAGAATACTGTCTAATGGCGCTTTCCCATTACCAGTACCAGCTCAACTCGGCTCGGCTAGGCTCAGCTCAGCTTGGCTCGCTTTTCGCTCCGTTTTCCATTACAGATAGTACCTCCACAATAGTACCTGGTCATCATAGCGACGCCACAGGAAACTGCCATGACGTAATCTTCTCTCGCTGGATCCTCTCTTCGGCAGCCAAACAAAGGAAATTCTGCACCTCCTCGTTTGACCACGGCGTATTCTTCCGAGTAGCCATAACAGTAAATAACACGCAATCTCTGGACAAACTATTTAAAAATGGCGCAGTTATTCAGGATACTCCGTCTGGCGCGTGCAATGATGATGCAATGAACAGTGACGATTCTCTCTGACTAATCAGCAGTCTGCTGTGTTTTCATGTCACATTTTAGTATCGCCTCAGCTCACTCAGAACCTCGCTGGAGGTGGTACGAAAATAAGTACCTGGAAGCAGGTACAGGTACAACTTTTACACAGTGGAAAACCAAACAAAGGCGAGTCGAGTCGAGGCGAGCTGGTACTGTGTAGTGGAAAAGCGCCATAACACTTGATGGCTGCTCTGTCAAGTCCTCGTCGTCAGTTAGGAACCTGGGTTTGCTCTTTGATACCAATCTTTCGTTTGAAAGCCATGTTTCTAGCATCTGTAAAACTGCTCTCAATGCAAAATGCTGAACAGTTAATACATGCGTTCATGAGCTCAAGGCTAGATTATTGTAATGCTCTACTGGGTGGTTGCCCTGCTCGCTTAATAAACAAACTCCAGCTGGTCCAAAACGCAGCAGCTCGAGTTCTTACTAGAAGCAGGAAGTATGAACACATTAGCCCGGTTCTGTAAACACTGCACTGGCTCCCTATTAAACATTGCATACATTTTAAAATCTTGCTTATTACTTACAAATCACTAAATGGTTTATCTCCCCAGTACTTGAGTGAGCTCTTAACACATTATACTCCATCACGTCTACTGCGGTCTCTAAACTCTGACCTGCTGATAATACCTAGAATATCAAAATCAACTGCAGGTGGTCGATCCTTTTCCTATTTAGCACCTAAACTCTGGAACAGTCTTCCTAGCATTGTTCGGGAAGCAGACACACTCTGTCAGTTTAAATCTAAACACATCTCTTTTCTATGGCATACACATAAAACACTGTTTCAATTAAATGATTATTAGGCTGCATTATCTAGGTCAGCCGGAACCGGGAACACTTCCC
>CM040910.1:15714850-15734104 GCA_023029165.1 Gobiocypris rarus | reverse complement strand
CAATTCCCAGAATACAGTTCGCTGCCCGAGGCTGCTCTAGGCACTGGTTTACTTGCCCACCGTGTTCATTTTCATAAAATCAGTTCAGTTAGAGCTACAATTAAAAACTGAGCGTGTCTGTTCAATATATTATGAGTGAGTCGATTGAATGTCACTGCCGTCACGGCACAAACGCAGCAGGATGTAAGCCCACGGGATTTGCGGCTGCGGCTGCATTCACAGCACGTGTTCAGTCTGGCGCATTTTCAGTCCATGTCTTTGGAAGCTTAACTTTCATAGAAATTCATTTGAAAAGTTGAAACACTCACTTTGCTCTCCACCGCTCCGTTTACATGAATCTCCGCAAGCTGCCCGAGCCGAGTGCTGTGAGTGCTATGAGTTGAAAGCAATGTTGAAAACATGAGGAAACAGCGCCCTCTGCTGGCTGTAGTCTTCAGCCTCTGGACAAAAACTCCTCCGATGATGCAAAATGATGATTTTTTCGCCATAGGAGGAATTTTTCCAGAAATAAAATACATAATTCTCTCGTCTCAGGGTCATATGAGGGGGGGGAAGTACGATAATTAGAATATACTCCTGGGTTTCTACTGATACAAAGCTTAATGCTAATCGCTGAAGTAACCCTTTAAATGCTTCCTAAAAGAACCTTGATTTCTTTTGATGTTTGTGTGCTTAAAGGCCTTAAAAGCTTGAACCCCGATAAATGCTGCTCGCAGCTTTAATTAGGGGTTCGAGCACGAAGTGCTGAACACCTATTGTATTTGTGTTGATTTTTAGGGGTTCGACGAAGTGCTGAAAACCTATTGTATTTGTACTGATTTTTAGGGTTCAAGCACGAAGTGCTGAACACCTATTATGATGTAAGGATTTTTATTATTATTATTATTATTCTCCCGTAAAACGCGTTGTGCAGACCAAACTGTAAGGGCTAGCGACTTGAAACTTGGCCAATAGGTAGTCCAAAAATCGAGGAGAGGTTATCAAATTATGAGCCAGATTGGCCTATAGGTGGCGCTATAACGATCAATTGCGCAAAACTGCTCATAACTCCTAAACCGTTGATCATAAGGGTCAAGTGCCTTATATCATTGGAAAGCTGAGCTCATGGCGGACAAAACGTATATCTCGAATTCATTTCCGGTATGCAAATTTTTCCGCCATTTTGAATTTTGTCAAAAACCTACTTTTGCATACTAGTTCTAGGTTTTCGCCATATTGAAACCAAACCAGTGCCAAAGTGTTCTCCATGGTCTCATTATCTATATCTATCAAAAAAACTTGATATTTCGATTCATTGTCGCTTTGGGGCAACAAAATGGATGTTCAGGCGGAGCCTATTTTACTAAAAATATTATAACTCAAGAAAGCAATAAGATAATTTCACCAAACTTGGAACACATGTGTATGGGCTCAGTCTTTGTTAAAAAAAAATAAAATTACGACGATTTACCACTTGGTGGCGCTATAACATGAAAAAACATGAAAAGGCTATGACCACCTGACTGTTGGTCCAATTGACATGAAAATCGGTATGCAGTGTCTAGGTTCCAAGTGCCGTGAGAGTTATTGAGAACATCGGCATATCTCAAAAAACATGGCCGCCATCAACCAATTAAGTTTGAGCACCTATAAGACAAGGTTAACGGAGGCCGATCAGAACAAAACTCGATGGGCATGTTCGACTCATGGCCCTAGAGGTCTGTAACAATTTTGAAAGAAATCGACCACTAGTTGGCGCTAACAAGTTTTATGGCTCTGTAATCACATGGTGTTGCAAACATCCACAAAATGTTCATATCATATGATAGATCTCCTCATGCTGAACAACTTTGCCTCTAAAACCATTGCTGTCAATCAAATCGTTCATTAAATATTCGCGATTATGTTAAAAACGTACTTTTGCAAACTAGTCCTGGTTTTTGCCTGATCGGAACCAAACCAGTCTAGGACAATTCTCTTGACTCTTTAGATCAATAATTATCGAAAAAGTTGAACTTTACCCTTTGGGAAGCTATAACAGGGTCATTTAGAAAGGGGCGTGGCAAAATACACTCAAAAGCCTTTAAATCCTAAAGGAAAACTCAAAACTTCACGAAAATTGTTGGGTATATGTGAAATAACATAGTGAAGAAGCATGCAAAGTTTTATGGAGATCAAACTATAGGTGGCGCTATAACTGTTAAAAAGCTTTAAAACCATGCATTTCCTATGGTAAATTGCCTGTATTGGCTTTAAATGGTCTTTTCCATCTATTATCACATAATGTTTAAATCATTTGTTAGATCTGCTCATTCTGACTCTCTAGGTCAATAATTATCAAACTTTTGCATTTGTTTGAATATGATAGGGTAATTTTAAATTGTAGCTAGTCAAAAGTTAAAGGACAATCTCCACCAATCTCGGCAGCACTTGCCTTTTGAATCATCTAGATTAACTCTATCAATGGTATGAATTTCAGGCGTTTCGTTGAGTTTTCGCGAGATTTTTGAGAAAAACATCGGGCGCGTTTTTAAAATGGCGGCCGCCAATGGCGTCACACCCGGTACAAAATCGCTCATAACTCGAGCGGAAAGTGTCAGCGCTGTCAAACTCGGGTGGGTAAGACCACTCAGGGCCCTTGCCCGAACACAACGATTGCGGACCTCTAGGGCGCCCCTCATGGATCGCTATTTGCGGGACCCCGCCTATATCGCATCTTACTCCCGACTACGGATGAGTCTGAAGACATGTGAGAGCTCATTCTAAAGGGCAAATCCAGCCCTATAATCGACCTGATTTTGAAAGTTTTGCTCTAGCCGTTTTTGAGATATAAGCCCCAAAAGATACATGTTTAACCGGGCATTACTCCAGTCCCCTTGGTCCAGGACCCCAGGAAAGTCTCATTCTATAGGGGCCATTGGGCACTCTCTCTGACCCAAATTTCAGAATTTTACATTGCTGCATTACAGAGATATTAAGCAAAAATAAAAAGAATAGAAAATTCATTCATAGTTCTCTGGTGCCACCTGCTGGTCATTTTGTCATGCTATTCACTCCAATCTGAGATTATGAAATCACTTGTTCAATCCTATTTAACTTAAAATAAATGTTATAAAATCATTACAAATCACATTTTGTCGAAGTTTACCACATTTCTGAAAAATATGTTTTAAAGGGAAAACCTGGACTATGCCATCTGTTGTACACCACCTATTTCAGATATCTATATCTGCAACCAAATATGTATGTGTGTAATCACATATAAGAGTTAACATGGAAAATGTGTCTTAATACAAACATATACTTTTAAAATTAAAGTCAGCCAATGAGTTATCCTCTACTGCAACCTGCTGCTTAAAATAGTCATTTTGTTCTATAATTCATATTTTGACTTTATAAAGTCACCATTATAACATTTTAAAATCACATTTTGTCAGTTCATCACTTAATTTCACCTAAACTGTCAATTTTAATTATTTACTGTTTAAAGGCCCTTAAATGCTTAAAGGCTTTAAATGCTTTAAATGCTTGAACCCGATAAATGCTGCCTGCAGCTTTAATTATTATTATTATTATTATTCAGCATCGTGCAGACCAAACCGTAAGGGCTAGAGACTTGAAACTTGGCCAATAGGTAGTACAAAAATCGAGGAGGTTATCAAATTATGAGCCAGATTGGCCTATAGGTGGCGCTATAGCAATCAATTGCGCAAAAGGGCTCATAACTCCTAAACCGTTTGGCCACACTCAAGTGTCTTATATCATTGGAAAGCTGAGAACTTGGCGAACAAAATGTATATCTCCGATTTTATTTCCGTCATTAAAATTTTCCGCCATTTTGAATTTTGTTGAAAACCTACTTTTGCAAACTAGTCCCTGGTTTTTTGCCCGATCAAAACCAAACCAGTGCCAAAATGTTCTCTGGAGTCTATTTATCAATAATAATTGAAAAAATGTTGAAATTTCGATTCACGGTTGTTAAGGGCGTAAAAACGAATGTTTAAGGCGGGGCCTATTTTACTAAAAAGGCTATAACTCAAAAACGAAATGAGATATCTTCACCAAACTTGGTAAACATATGTATGGGCTCAGTTTTTGGTCAGGATAAAAAATTCGCGACGATTAACCACTTGGTGGCGCTATAACATGAAAAAAACACAAAAGGGCTATAACCACCGACCGCTAGTCCGATTGACTTGAAAATTGGTATGCAGTGTCTTGGTCAAGGTACCATGTATGTCTATGAGGATATTGGCGTATCTTAAAAAACATGGCCGCCACAGCCAATTAAATTTGAGCACTTATTAGACAAGGTTAATGGAGGCCGATCGGAATGAAACTCGGTGGGCATGTTTGACTCATGGCCCTAGAGGTCTGTAAGAATTTTGAAAGAAATCGGCCACTAGTTGGCGCTAACGAGTTTTATGGCTCTGTAATCACGTGGTGTTGCACACATCCACAAAATATGAATATCATTTGATAGATCTCCTCATACTGAACAACTTTGCCTCTGGAACTATTGCTGTCAATCAAATCGTTCATTAAATATTGGCTATGTTAAAAACCTACTTTTGCGAACTAGTCCCTGGTTTTTTGCCCGATCGGAACCAAACCAGTCTAGGACAATTCTCTGGACTCTCTAGATCAATAATTATCGAAAAAAGTTGAATTTTGAATTTGGATGGCTATAACAGGGTCATTTAAAAAGAGTGTGGAAAAATGCACTCAAAGCCTATAAATCCTAAAGGAAACTCAAAACTTCACGAAAATTGTTGGGTATATGTGGCATAACATGCTGAAGAAGCATGCAAAGTTTTATGGAGATCAGACTATAGCTGGCGCTATAACTGTTAAAAACCTTTAAAACCATGCATTTCCTATGGAAAATTGCCTGTATTAGCTGCAAATGGTATTTTCATCTGTTGCAATATAATGTTTAAATAATTTGTTAAATCTGCTCATTCTGACTCTCTAGGTCAATAATGATATAGAAAAAATAACTTTTGCAATTGGATGGCTATAATAGTCATATCAATATGTGATTTTGACCAAATGTCCCCAAAAGCCTTTAACTCCTCAATGGATGTTTAGATCATCTCAAAAAGAGGAAAGTACATGTGACATATGACTTTAAACAAGCATACAAAATTCCATGGAGATCAGGCAATAGATGCCTCTATAAAAGTAAAAAAGTGACAATGCTTATATTGGTGTATTAAATTAAATTGCCATAAAGGCACCAGAGGGCAGCATAAGACCACTTATTGGTTCATTCTGCTCACTTATAATAACATTTGCAAATCACATTTTGACAATGTTTATCAATTAAATTGTTAATTTGATGTATGTTTTACAATAATATTAAATTACAATTAAAATAACACCTGAAAATATGTTTTAAAGGGGAAAACTTGGAATAAGTCATTTGTTACCCATTATTTTATTCATATATCTATATCTGAAACAAAATGTGTATGTGAGTTAGCACGTTTGAAGGCATTCACTTGGAAAATGTGCCCATTAAATGAAAAACAGACATTTAAAATGAAAATGAGCTAATGAGTGGTTCTCTACTGCCACCTGCTGGTTTTAAAATGTCATTTTGTCATACTACTTGATTATATTGCTCTATAATTCATAATTAGACATTATAAAGCCACTATTATAACATTTACAATCACATTTGGACAAATTCAATCAATTCATTTTTATTTAAACAGTGGTATTGACAATTCTGCCAAACAATGATGGTATGATTAATGTGTAAAAATTACTACAAGACTAGGAGTAAGCATTGTGTTACTAATAATTTATTTAAAATATCTACATGTAAAACAGAAGTGTGTGTGTGTGTGTGTGTGTGTGTGTGTGTGTGTGTGTGTGTGTGTGTGTGTGTGTGTGTGTATCTGTCTGTCTGTCTGTCTTTCTGTCTCTCTCTCTCTGTATGTGTGTGTGTGTGTGTGTGTGTGTGTGTGTGTGTGTGTGTGTGTGTGTGTGTGGCCAATATCTACTCAAGAAATGCTCAGACTTTATTCAAATAAGCAGGTGACACATGACATTACATTTGGCAATAGTTTTTTGCTTTAAAATTCATATCTAGGCATTGTAAAAATTATTATAATAACATTTCATATCCCATTTTGTCAATGTTTATCAATGCCATAGACTTATGCTGGTTCTAATGCTAATGTTGTCCTATAGAGGGGGCTGCAGGATCAGAAATATACTTTATTGTGTTTCCACAGGTTAAAATTAAATGTATAGGCTAGAATCATGGTGAATCAAACCTCAATGGGGTAAATCATGGTAAATCACATTAGAATGTGGTAAATCATGGTGAACTATGGTAAATAATGCTATAATCATGGTGAATCATACCACAATGTGGTAAATCATGGTAAATCATACTACAATGTGGTAAATCAAATTAGAATGTGGAAACATGGTAAATCATGGTAAACTATGGTAAATCAGGCTAGGATCATGGTAAATCATATTAGAATGTGGCAATTTGTGGTAAATCATGGTAAATCATATTAGAATGTGGCAATTTGTGGTAAATCATGGTAAATCATATTAGAATGTGGTAACTCATGGTAAATCATGGTAAACTATGGTAAATCATGCCAGGATCATGGTAAATCATCCTACAATGTGGTAAATCATAGTAAATCATATTAGAATGTGGAAACATGGTAAATCATGGTAAATCATGGTAAACTATGGTAAATCAGGATAGGATCATGGTTAATCATACTACAATGTGGTAAATCGTGGTAAATCATATTAGAATGTGGAAACATGGTAAATCGTAGTAAACTGTGGTAAATCAGGCTAGGATCATGGTAAATCAAACTGGAACATGGTAAATCACAGTAAATCATGCCAGGACATGCTAAATCAATGTAAGCTATGGTAATTCATGGTAAAATATGGCAAATCACAGTAAAGTATGTTAAATCACTAACACAGGGAATATCATGGTAAATCAGGCAAGAACATGGTAAATCAAGGTAAACTATGGTGAATCATGGTAAATCACACTAGAACATGGTAAATCATGGTAAACTATGCTAGTACATGGTAAATTAGACCATAGGTGGCGCTATAACTGACAAAAAGCTTTGAAAACCACACACATCCTATATTAAATTGCATTTATTGGCTGTAAATGTTCATTTTCATCTATTATGTCAGTGGTTAAATGCTTGCTAAATGAACCTTGGTGTCTTTTGATGCTTTTAGGCTTTAAGTCCTTAAAGGCCTTAAATGCTTGAACCCCGCTAAATGCTGCTTGCAGCTTTAATTAGGGGTTCAAGCACGAAGTGCTGAAACCCTATTGTAATTGTACTGATTTTTATTATTATTAGGGGTTCAAGCACGAAGTGCTGAAACCCTATTGTAATTGTACTGATTTTTAGGGGTTCGAGCACGAAGTGCTGAACACCTATTGTATTTGTGCTGATTTTTAGGGGTTCAAGCACGAAGTGCTGAAACCCTATTGTAATTGTACTGATTTTTATTATTATTATTATTATTATTCTCCGGTAAAACGCATCGTGCAGCCCAAACCGTAAGGGCTGGAGCGTTGAAACTTTGTCAGATGGTAGTCCTCAGCCTGGGACGAACCTGATAAGCTATGACCCCAATTGGCCTATAGGTGGCGCTACAGCAACCAAAAGCGCACAATGGCTCATAACTCCTAAACCGTTTGGTCCACACTCAAGTGTCTTATATCACTGGAAAGCTGAGTCCTTGCCAAACAAAACGTATATCTCCGATTTCATTTCCGGTATGCAAATTTTTCCGCCATTTTGAATTTTGTTGAAAACCTACTTTTGCGAACTAGTCCTGGATTTTTGCCCGATCAGAACCAAACCAGTGCAGAAATGTTCTATGGAGTATAAATATCAATAATTATCGAAAAAAAGTTGAAATTTCGATTCAAGGTCGTTAAGGGGCGTAAAAATGTTTGTCAGGGCGGAGCCAATTTTACTAAAATGGCTATAACTCACAACCTAAATGAGATATAGTCACCAAACTTGGTACACATGTGTATGGGCTCAATGTGAGGTCACAGCAAAAAAAATCGCGAAGATTGAGCTCTAGGTGGCGCTATAATGTGAAAAAACATAAAAAAGACTATGACCACCTGACCGTTAGTCCGATTGACTCGAAAATTGGTATGCAGTGTCTTGGTCCAAGGCCCCATGTATGTCTATGAGGACATTGGCGTATCTCAAAAACATGGCCGCCATCAACCAATTAAATTTGAGCACCTATAAGACAAGGTTAACGGAAGCGATCGGAACGAAACTCGATGGGCATGCTCGACTCATGGCCCTAGAGGTCTGTAAGAATTTTGAAAGAAATCGGCCACTAGTTGGCGCTAACGAGTTTTATGGCTCTGTAATCATATGGTGTTGCACACATCCACAAAATATGCATATCATATGATAGATCTCCTCATTCTGAACAACTTTGCCTCTAGAACCATTGCTGTCAATCAAATCGTTCATTGAATATTCGCGATTATGTTAAAAGCTACTTTGCGAACTAGTCCCTGGTTTTTGCCCGATCGGAACCAAACCAGTCTAGGACAATTCTATGGACTCTTTAGATCAATAATTATCAAAAAAAGTTGAACTTTTGCATTTGGATGGCTATAACAGAGTCATTTAAAAAGAGGTGTGGAAAAATGCACTCAAAAGCCTATAAATCCTAAAGTAAACTCAAAACTTCACGAAAATTGTTGGGTATATGTGGCATAACATGCTGAAGAAGCATGCAAAGTTTTATGGAGATCAAACTATAGGTGGCGCTATAACTGTTAAAAGCTTTAAAACCATGCATTTCCTATGGAAATTTGCCTGTATTAGCTGCAAATGGTGTTTTCCATCTGTTGCAATATAATGTTTAAATCATTTGTTAGATCTGCTCATTCTGACTCTCTACGTCAATAATTATATAGAAAAATAACTTTTACAATTGTATGGCTATAATAGTCATATCAATATGTGATTTTGACCAAATGTCCCCAAAAGCCTTTAACTCCTCATTGAATGTTTAGATAATCTCAAAAGAGGGAAGTACGTGTGACACATGTCTCTAAACAAGCATACAACATTTCATGGAGATCAGGCAATAGATGCCTCTATAAAAGTTAAAAAAGTGACAATGCTTATATTGGTGTATTACATTAAATTGCCATAAAGCCACCAGAGGGCAGCATAAGACCACTTATTGGTTCATTCTGCTCACTAAGCATATATAAACTTTATAAAATCATTATAATAACATTGCAAATCACATTTTGACAATGTTTATCAATTAATTTGTTCATTTGATGTGTTTTTCACAATATTACATTACAATTCAAAATAACACCTGAAAATATGTTTTAAAGGGAAAACATATTTTATATACCCTTTATTAAATTCAAATATCTATATCTGCAACAAAATGTGTATGTGAGTTAGCACATTTGAAGGCATTCACCGGGAAAATGTGCCCATTAAATGGAAAACAGACGTTTGAAAATAATGAATGAGCTAATGAGTGGTTCTCTGCTGCCCCTGCTGGTTTTAAAATGTCATTTTGTCATACTACTTGATTATATTGCTCTATAATTCATATTTAGACATTATAAAACCACTATTATAACATTTACAATCACATTTTGACAAATTCAATCAATTCATTTTTATTTAAAGAGTGGTATTGACAATTCTGCCAAACAATGATGGTATGATTAATGTGTAAAAATTACTACAAGACTAGGAGTAAGCATTGTGTTACTAATAATTTATTTAAAATATCTACATGTAAAACAGAAGTGTGTGTGTGTGTGTGTGTGTGTGTGTGTGTGTGTGTGTGTGTGTGTGTTTGTGTGTGTGTATCAGTCTGTCTGTCTTTCTCTCTCTCTCTCTCTGTATGTGTGTGTGTGTGTGTGTGTGGCCAATATCTACTCAAGAAATGCTCAGACTTTATTCAAATAAGCAGGTGACACATGACATTACATTTGGCAATAGTTTTTGCTTTAAAATTAATATCTAGGCATTGTAAAAATCATTATAATAACATTTAATATCCCATTTTTTTCAATGTTTATCAATGCCATAGACTTATGCTGGTTCTAATGCTAATGTTGTCCTATAGAGGGGGCTGCAGGATCAGAAATATACTTTATTGTGTTTCGACAGGTTAAAATTAAATGTATAGGCTAGAATCATGGTGAATCAAACCTCAATGGGGTAAATCATGGTAAATCACATTAGAATGTGGTAAATCATGGTGAACTATGGTAAATAATGCTATAATCATGGTGAATCATACCACAATGTGGTAAATCATGGTAAATCATACTACAATGTGGTAAATCATATTAGAATGTGGAAACATGGTAAATCATGGTAAACTATGGTAAATCAGGCTAGGATCATGGTAAATCATATTAGAATGTGGCAATTTGTGGTAAATCATGGTAAATCATATTAGAATGTGGTAACTCGTGGTAAATCATGGTAAACTATGGTAAATCATGCCAGGATCATGGTAAATCATCCTACAATGTGGTAAATCATAGTAAATCATATTAGAATGTGGAAACATGGTAAATCATGGTAAATCATGGTAAACTATGGTAAATCAGGCTAGGATCATGGTAAATCATACTACAATGTGGTAAATCGTGATAAATCATACTAGAATGTGGAAACATGGTAAATCGTAGTAAACTATGGTAAATCAGGCTAGAATCATGGTAAATCAAACTGGAACATGGTAAATCACAGTAAATCATGCCAGGACATGCTAAATCAATGTAAGCTATGGTAATTCATGGTAAAATATGGCGAATCACGGTAAAGTATGTTAAATCACTAACACAGGGAATATCATGGTAAATCAGGCAAGAACATGGTAAATCAAGGTAAACTATGGTGAATCATGGTAAATCACACTAGAACATGGTAAATCATGGTAAACTATGCTAGTACATGGTAAATTAGACCATAGGTGGCACTATAACTGACAAAAAGCTTTGAAAACCATACATATCCTATATTAAATATCCTTTATTGGCTGTAAATGGTCATTTTCATCTATTATGTCAGTGGTTAAATGCTTTCTAAATGAACCTTGGTGTCTTTTGATGCTTTTAGGCTTTAAGTCCTTAAAGGCCTTAAATGCTTGAACCCCGCTAAATGCTGCTTGCAGCTTTAATTATTATTATTATTATTATTATTATTATTCAGCCGGACCAAACCGTAAGGGCTAGAGACTTGAAACTTGGCCAATAGGTAGTACAAAAATCGAGGAGAGGTTATCAAATTATGAGCCAGATTGGCCTATAGGTGGCGCTATAGCAATCAATTGCGCGAAAGGGCTCATAACTCCTAAACCGTTTGGTCCACACTCAAGTGTCTTATATCATTGGAAAGCTGAGACCTTGGCGAACAAAATGTATATCTCCGATTTTATTTCCGTCATTAAAATTTTTCCGCCATTTTGAATTTTGTTGAAAACCTACTTTTGCAAACTAGTCCCTGGTTTTTTGCCCGATCAAAACCAAACCAGTGCCAAAATGTTCTCTGGAGTCTATTTATCAATAATAATTGAAAAAATGTTGAAATTTCGATTCACGGTTGTTAAGGGGCGTAAAAATGAACGTTTAGGGCGGGGCCTATTTTACTAAAAAGGCTATAACTCAAAAACGAAATGAGATATCTTCACCAAACTTGGTAAACATATGTATGGGCTCAGTTTTTGGTCAGGATAAAAAATTCGCGACGATTAACCACTTGGTGGCGCTATAACATGAAAAAACACAAAAGGGCTATAACCACACGACCGCTAGTCCGATTGACTTGAAAATTGGTATGCAGTGTCTTGGTCCAAGGTACCATGTATGTCTATGAGGACATTGGCGTATCTTAAAAACATGGCCGCCACAGCCAATTAAATTTGAGCACTTATTAGACAAGGTTAATGGAGGCCGATCGGAATGAAACTCGGTGGGCATGTTTGACTCATGGCCCTAGAGGTCTGTAAGAATTTTGAAAGAAATCGGCCACTAGTTGGCGCTAACGAGTTTTATGGCTCTGTAATCACGTGGTGTTGCACACATACACAAAATATGCATATCATATGATAGATCTCCTCATACTGAACAACTTTGCCTCTAGAACTATTGCTGTCAATCAAATCGTTCATTAAATATTGGCGATTATGTTAAAAACCTACTTTTTGAACTAGTCCCTGGTTTTTGCCCGATCGGAACCAAACCAGTCTAGGACAATTCTCTGGACTCTGTAGATCAATAATTATCGAAAAAGTTGAATTTTTGCATGTGGATGGCTATAACAGGGTCATTTAAAAAAGAGGTGTGGAAAAATGCACTCAAAAGCCTATAAATCCTAAAGGGAAACTCAAAACTTCACGAAAATTGTTGGGTATATGTGGCATAACATGCTGAAGAAGCATGCAAAGTTTTATGGAGATCGGACTATAGGTGGCGCTATAACTGTTAAAAACCTTTAAAACCATGCATTTCCTATGGAAAATTGCCTGTATTAGCTGCAAATGGTATTTTCCATCTGTTGCAATATAATGTTTAAATAATTTGTTAGATCTGCTCATTCTGACTCTCTAGGTCAATAATGATATAGAAAAAATAACTTTTGCAATTGGATGGCTATAATAGAGTCATATCAATATGTGATTTTGACCAAATGTCCCCAAAAAGCCTTTAACTCCTCAATGGATGTTTAGATCATCTCAAAAAGAGGAAAGTACATGTGACATATGACTCTAAACAAGCATACAAAATTTCATGGAGATCAGGCAATAGATGCCTCTATAAAAGTAAAAAAGTGACAATGCTTATATTGGTGTATTAAATTAAATTGCCATAAAGCCACCAGAGGGCAGCATAAGACCACTTATTGGTTCAATCTGCTCACTTATAATAACATTTGCAAATCACATTTTGACAATGTTTATCAATTAAATTGTTAATTTGATGTTTGTTTTACAATAATATTACATTACAATTAAAATAACACCTGAAAATATGTTTTAAAGGGGAAAACTTGGAATAAGTCATTTGTTACCCATTATTTTATTCAGATATCTATATCTGAAACAAAATGTGTATGTGAGTTAGCACGTTTGAAGGCATTCACTTGGAAAATGTGCCCATTAAATGAAAAACAGACATTTAAAATGAAAATTAGCTAATGAGTGGTTCTCTGCTGCCCCCTGCTGGTTATAAAAAGTCATTTTGTCATACTATCTACTTATAATGTTCTATAATTCATATTTAGATATTATAAAACCACTATTATAACATTTACAATCACATTTTGTCAAATTTGATCAATTAATTTTTATTTAAGCAGTGGTATTGACATTTCTGCCAAAAAATGATGGGATGATTAATGTGTAAAAATTACTACAAGACTAGGAGTAAGCATTTTGTTTCTATTAATTTATTTAAAATATCTATATGTAAAACAGAAGTGTGTGTGTGTGTGTGTGTGTGTCTGTCTGTCTGTCTGTCTGTCTTTCTGTCTCTGTCTCTCTCTCTCTCTCTGTGTGTGTGTGTGTGTGTGTGTGTGTGTGTGTGTGTCTGTCTGTCTGTCTGTCTTTCCCTCTCTCTCTCTCTCTCTCTCTCTCTCTCTCTCTGTTTGTGTGTGTGTGTGTGTGTGTGTCTGTCTGTCTGTCTCTCTCTCTCTCTCTCTCTCTCTCTCTCTCTCTCTCTTTTTCTGTATGTGTGTGTGTGTGTGTGGCCAATATCTATTCAAACAATGCCTAGACTTTATTCAAATAAGCACGTGACACATGACATTACATTTGGCAATAGTTTTTAGCTTTAAAATTCATATCTAGGAATTGTAATATCATTATAATAACATTTAATATCACATTCTGTCAATGTTTATCAATGCCATATACTTGTGCTGGCTGTAATGCTAATGTTGTCCTATAGAGTGGGCTGCAGGATCAGAAATATACTTTCTTGTGTTTCCACAGGTTACAATTAAATGTAGAGGCTAGAATTATGGTAAATCAAACCTCAATTTGGTAAATCATGGTGAACTATGGTAAATGAGGCTAGGATCATGGTAAATCATACTACAATGTGGTAAATCATGGTAAATCATATTAGAATGTGGAAACATGGTAAATCATGGTAAACTATGGTAAATCAGGCTAGGATCATGGTAAATCATACCACAATGTGGTAAGTCATGGTAAATCATATTAGAATGTGGTAACTCATGGTAAATCATGGTAAACTATGGTAAATCATGGTAAATCATACTACAATGTGGTAAATCATGGTAAATCATATTAGAATATGGAAACATGGTAAATCATAGTAAACAATGGTAGATTAGGCTATTATCATGGTAAATCATACTACAATGTGGTAAATCATGGTAAACTATTGTAAATCAGGCTACAATGTGGTAAATCGTACTACAATGTGGTAAATCATGGTAAATCATATTAGAATGTGGAAACATGGTAAATCATAGTAAACTATGGTAAATCAGAATAGAATCATGGTAAATCAAACTGAAACATGGTAAATCACAGTAAATCATGCCAGGACATGCTAAATCAATGTAAGCTATGACAATTCATGGTAAAATATGGCAAATCACGTTAAAGTATGGTAAATCACTAACACAGGGAATATCATGGTAAATCAGGCAAGAACATGGTAAATCAAGGTAATCTATGGTGAATCATGGTAAATCACACTAGAACATGGTAAATCATGGTAAACTATGGTGAATCATGGTAAATCACACTAGACCATGGTAAATCATTGTAAACTATGCTAGTACATGGTAAATTAGACCATAGGTGGCGCTGTAACTGACAAAAGCTTTGAAAACCATACATATCCTATAGTTAATTGCCTGTTTGGCTGTAAATGGCCATTTCCATCTATTGTGTCAGTGATTAAATGCTTGTTAAATGAACCTTGTCTTGTTATGCTTGTGTGCTTAAAGGCCTTAAAAGCTCGAACCCGCTAAATGCTGCTTATTAGCTTTATTATATTATTCTTATTATTATTATTCAGCATCGAACCAGACCAAGGGCAACTGAAACTTGAAACTAGAGAGGAACTCAAGCAATCTGGAGGCCTGAGCAAAAACTGAGCCATATATCATAATTGGAGCCAGATTCCGCGATTCGCAAAAAAGCTCATAACTCACTTTTGAATTATGTTGAAAACCTACTTTTGCAAACTAGTCCCTGGTTTTTTGACCGATCGGAACCAAACCAGTGCAGAAATGTTCTCTGTAGTCTATATATCAATAATTATTGATAAAAGGAGACATTTCGATTCACGGTTGCTAAGGGGCGCCAAAATGGACGTTCAAGGCGGAGCCTATTTTACTAAAAAGGCTATAACTCAAGAAGGAAATGAGATATCTTCACCAAACTTGGTACACATTTGTATGGGCTCAGTCCTTGGTCACGATAAAAAATCGCGAAGATTGAGCTCTAGGTGGCGCTATAAATGGGCAAAAAACATAAAAAGACTATGACCACCTGACCGTTAGTCCGATTGACTCAAAATTGGTATGCAGTGTCTTGGTCCAAGGCCCCATGTATGTCTATGAGGACATTGGCGATCTCAAAAACATGGCCGCCATCAACCAATTAAATTTGAGCACCTATAAGACAAGGTTAACGGAGGCCGATCGGAACGAAACTCGATGAGCATGTTCGACTCATGGCCCTAGAGGTCTGTAAGAATTTTGAAAGAAATCGGCCACTAGTTGGCGCTAACGAGTTTTATGGCTCTGTAATCACATGGTGTTGCACACATCCACAAAATATGCATATCATATGATAGATCTCCTCATGTTGAACAACTTTGCCTCTAGAATTATTGCTGTCAATCAAATCGTTCATTAAATATTCGTGATTATGTTAAAAACCTACTTTTGCAAACTAGTCCCTGGTTTTTACCCGATCGGAACCAAACCAGTCTAGGACAATTCTCTGGACTCTCTAGATCAATAATTATTGAAAAAGTTGAACTTTTGCATTTGGATGGCTATAACAGGGTCATTTAAAGAATAGGTGTGGCAAAATGCACTCACAAGCCTATAAATCCTAAAGGAAACTCAAAACTTCACAAAAATTGGTGCGCACGTGTAGCATGTGAGTCTAAAGAAGGATACACACTTTAATGGAAATCGGACCATAGGTGGCGCTATAACTGTTAAAAAGCTTTAAAAACCATGCACTGCCTATGGTAAACGGCCTGTATTGGCTGTAATCACGTGGTGTTACACATATCCACACAATATTCATATCACTGGATAGATCTCCTCATGTTGAACAACTTTGCCTCAAGAACCACTGGTGTCAATCAAATTGTTAATTAAATATTCACAATTATGTTAAAAATCTACTTTGTAAA
Organism: Gobiocypris rarus; assembly: GCA_023029165.1. Lineage (NCBI taxonomy): Eukaryota > Metazoa > Chordata > Actinopteri > Cypriniformes > Gobionidae > Gobiocypris > Gobiocypris rarus. The sequence continues at coordinate 15,717,672 of CM040910.1, read as the reverse complement.
CTAGTCCTAGGATTTTTGATCAATCTGAATAAAACAAATGCAGTATAATTTTCTGGACTCTCTTGATAGATAATTAAATAAAAAATTGAACTTTGCACTTTGTGTTCTTATAAAAGGGTCATTTCAAAATGAGACCTTGGCCAAGTGTCACCAAAGACCCATAACTCCTCATGTAATGCTCAGATCTTCTTAAAAGTGTGTGAGCACATGACATATGACTCTAAACAAGCATACAACATTTCATGGAGATCAGGCAATAGAGGTGCCTCTATACAAAGCTAAAATGGTGAAATGCTTACAGTTTGCCTATCATTGCACATCACCTGCAATTCCATACAACCACCGGAGGGCAGCAGAAGACCACTCATTGGCTCATTCTCCTTAATAATGCAGTTTAATCATATTAAAACTGTATACAATCATTAAAATAACATTACAAATCACCTTTTGTTGAGGTTTAACACTTCATTTGTTAATTTAATTAATGTTTTTGCAATAATATTGCATTATAGTTACAATAATACCTGAAAAAGATGTTTTAAAGGAGAAAACCTAAAATAAACAATTGGTTACCCATTATTTATTTCAAATATCTATATATGCAACAAATGTGTATGTGAGTTGGCACCTTTGAAGGCATTAACTTGGAAAATGTGCCCATTAAATGAAAAACAGACTGTTTAAAATGAAAGTGAGCCAATGAGTGGTTCTCTGCTGCCACCTGCTGGATAAGGTTATTATTATTTTCTTCTCCCCTAAAACTGATCTGACCAAACCGTAAGGGCTAGAGACTTCAAACCTGGCCAGATGGTAGCCCTCAAGTTGGGGAGAACCTGAGAAGATATAACCCCGATTGGCCAATAGGTGGCGCTACAGCGATCAAAAGTGCATAATAGATCATAACTCCCAAACCATTTGTCACAGACTCAAGTGTCTTATATCACTGGAAAGGTGAGTCCATGTCGAACAAAGTGTATATATTTTCATTTCCGGTATGCAAATTCCGCCATTTTGAATTTTGTCAAAAACCAACTTTTGCAAACTAGTCCTAGGTTTTTGCCCGATCGGAACCAATCCAGTGAAGAAATGTGCTCTGAGTCTGACTATCAATGATTATTGAAAAAAGTAGAAATTTCGATTCAAGGGACGATAAGGAGCGTGAAAATGTACATTTAGGGTGGAGCCAATTTTACAAAAATGTTATAACTCAAGAACGAAATGAGATATATTCACCAAACTTGGTACACATGTGTATGGGCTCAATCCTAGGTCACGCTACAAAAATTGCGACGATTGACCACTTGGTGGCGCTATAACATGAAAAAATTAAAGGGCTATGGCCACCTGATCGTTAGTCCAATTGACTCGAAATTGGTATGCAGTGTCTTGGGTTACCATTTATATCTATGAGGACATTGGTGTATTTAAAAAACATGGCCACCATCAACCAATAAGTTCCGATAGGACAAACTTCACTGGTTGATGGTGGCCATGTTTTTGAAATACACCATTCTTAAAGGCCTTAAATACTCGAACCCGCTAAATGCTGCTCGCTTTAATTATTATTATTATTATTATTATTATTATTATTCAGCCGAAAAACGCATCGTGCAGACCAAACCGTAAGGGCTAGAGACTTGAAACTTGGCCAATAGGTAGTACAAAAATCGAGGAGAGGTTATCAAATTATGAGCCATATTGGCCTGTAGGTGGCGCTATAGCAATCAATTGCGCGAAACTGCTCATAACTCATAGATCGTATGTCGTAGACTCAAGTGTCTTATATCATTGGAAAGCTGAATACCTGACGTAAAAAACGTATATCTCCGATTTCATTTCCGGTATGCAAATTTTTCCGCCATTTTGAATTTTGTTGAAAAACTACTTTTGCCAACTATTCCTAGGATTTTTGTCCAATCAGAACCAAACCAGTGCCAAAATGTTTTCTGGAGTCTGGTTATCAATAATCAATGAAAAAAATTCATAATATCGATTCACGGTTGTTAAGGGGCGTAAAAACGGACGTTTAGGGCGGGGCCTATTTTACTAAAATGGCTATAACTCAAAAACGAAATGAGATATCTTCACCAAACTTGGTACACATATGTAAGGGCTCAGTCTTTGGTCAGGATAAAAAAATCGCATTGATTGGCCACTTGGTGGCGCTATAACATGAAAAAACCCTGAAAAGGGCTATAACCACATGACCGCTAGTCCGATTGACTTGAAAATTGGTATGCAGTGTCTTGGTCCAAGGTACCATATATATCTATGAGGACATTGGCGTATCTTAAAAAACATGGCCGCCACAGCCAATTAAGTTTGAGCACTTATTAGACAAGGTTAATGGAGGCCGATCGGAATGAAACTCGGTGGGCATGTTTGACTCATGGCCCTAGAGGTCTGTAAGAATTTTGAAAGAAATCGTTAGTTGGCGCTAACGAGTTTAATGGCTCTGTAATCACGTGGTGTTGCACACATCCACAAAATATGCATATCATTTGATAGATCTCCTCATGTTGAACAACTTTGCTTCTAGAACCATTGCTGTCAATCAAATCGTTCATTAAATATTCGCAATTATGTCAAAAACCTACTTTTGCGAACTAGTCCCTGGTTTTTTGCCCGATCGGAACCAAACCAGTCTGGGACAATTCTATGGACTCTCTGACCAATAATCATTGACAAAAAGTTGAAATTTTGCATTTGCATGGCTATAACAGGTTCATTTACAAAAGAGGCGTGGCAAAATACACTCAAAAGCCTATAAATCCTAAGGGAAAACTCATAACTTACGAAAATTGTTGGGTATATGTAACGTA
>CM040910.1:15647350-15709850 GCA_023029165.1 Gobiocypris rarus | reverse complement strand
TTATTGAAAAAAGTTGACTTTTGCATTTGGATGGCTATAACAGGGTCATTTAAAAAGAGGTGTGGAAAAATGCACTCAAAAGCCTATAAATCCTAAAGGAAAACTCAAAACTTCACGAAAATTGTTGGGTATATGTGGCATAACATGCTGAAGAAGCATGCAAAGTTTTATGGAGATCGGACTATAGGTGGCGCTATAACTTTTAAAAGCTTTAAAACCATGCATTTCCTATGGAAAATTGCCTGTATTAGCTGCAAATGGTATTTTCCATCAGTTGCAATATAATGTTTAAAACATTCATTAGATCTGCTCATTCTGACTCTCTAGGTCAATAATTATATAGAAAAATTACTTTTACAATTGGATGGCTATAATAGTCAAATCAATATGTGATTTTGACCAAATGTCCCCAAAAAGCCTTTAACTCCTCATTGAATGTTTAGATAATCTCAAAAAGAGGGAAGTACATGTGACACATGACTCTAAACAAGCATACAACATTTCATGGAGATCAGGCAATAGATGCCTCTTTAAAAATTAAAAAAGTGACAATGCTTATTTTGGTGTATTAAATTAAATTGCCATAAAACCACCAGAGGGCAGCATAAGACCACTTATTGGTTCATTCTGCTCACTAAGCATATATAAACTTTATAAAATCATTATAATAACATTGCAAATCACATTTTGACAATGTTTATCAATTAATTTGTTCATTTGATGTGTTTTTCACAATATTACATTACAATTCAAAATAACACCTGAAAATATGTTTTAAAGGGGAAAAGATAGAATAAGTAATTAATTTAAAGGCATTCACCGGGAAAATGTGCCCATTAAATGGAAAACAGACGCGTTACAATGAAAATGAGCTAATGAGTGGTTCTTGGAGCATAAGCATTGTGTTACTAATAATTTATTTAAAATATCTACATGTAAAACAGAAGTGTGTGTGTGTGTGTGTGTGTGCGTGTGTGTGTGTGTGTGTGTGTGTGTGTGTGTGTGTGTGTGTGTGTGTGTGTGTGTGTGTGTGTGTGTGTGTGTGTGTGTGTGTGTGTGTGTGTGTCTCAGTCTGTCTGTCTCTCTCTCTCTCTCTCTCTCTGTATGTGTGTGTGTGTGTGTGTGTGTGTGTGTGTGTACAATATCTACTCAGAAATGCTTAGACTTTTATTCAAATAGCAGTGACACATGACACATTATTTGGCAATAGTTTTTTTGCTTTAATTAATATCTAGGCATTGTAAAAATCATTATAATAACATTTAATATCCCATTTTGTCAATGTTTATCAATGCCATAGACTTGTGCTGGTTCTAATGCTAATGTTGTCCTATAGAGGGCTGCAGGATCAGAAATATACTTTCTTGTGTTTCCACAGGTTAAAATTAAATGTATAGGCTAGAATCATGTTGAATCAAACCTCAATGGGGTAAATCATGGTAAATCACATTAGAATTTGGTAAATCATGCTGAACTATGGTAAATAATGCTATAATCATGGTGAATCATACCACAATGTGGTAAATCATACTACAATGTGGTAAATCATATTGGAATGTGGAAACATGGTAAATCATGGTAAACTATGGTAAATCAGGCTAGGATCATGGTAAATCATATTAGAATGTGACAATTTGTGGTAAATCATGGTAAATCATATTAGAATGTGGCAATTTGTGGTAAATCATGGTAAATCATATTAGAATGTGGTAACTCGTGGTAAATCATGGTAAACTATGGTAAATCATGCCAGGATCATGGTAAATCATCCTACAATGTGGTAAATCATAGTAAATCATATTAGAATGTGGAAACATGGTAAATCATGGTAAACTATGGTAAATCAGGCTAGAATCATGGTAAATAAAACTGGAACATGGTAAATCACAGTAAATCATACATGCTAAATCTCATGCAGGACATGCTAAATCAATGTAAGCTATGGTAATTCATGGTAAAATATGGCGAATCACGGTTAAGTATGTTAAATCACTAACACAGGGAATATCATGGTAAATCAGGCAAGAACATGGTAAATCAAGGTAAACTATGGTGAATCATGGTAAATCACACTAGAACATGGTAAATCATGGTAAACTATGCTAGTACATGGTAAATTAGACCATAGGTGGCGCTATAACTGACAAAAAGCTTTGAAAACCACACATATCCTATATTAAATTGCCTTTATTGGCTGTAAATGGTCATTTCATCTATTATGTCAGTGGTTAAATGCTTTCTAAATGAACCTTGGTGTCTTTTGATGCTTTTAGGCTTTAAGTCCTTAAAGGCCTTAAATGCTTGAACCCCGCTAAATGCTGCTTGCAGCTTTAATTATTATTATTATTATTATTCTGCCGTAAAACGCATCGTGCAGACCAAACCGTAAATGCTGGAGATTTGAAACTTTGTCAGATGGTAGTACAAAAATCGAGGAGAGGTTATCAAATTATGAGCCATATTGGCCAATAGGTGGCGCTATAGCGATCAATTGCGCAAAACTGCTCATAACTCCTAAACCCTTAATCCTAAGGGTCAAGTGCCTTATACCATTGGAAAGCTGAGCTCATGACGAACAAAACGTATATCTCCGATTTCATTTCCGGTATGCAAATTTTCCCGCCATTTTGAATTTTGTCGAAAACCTACTTTTGCGAACTTGTCCCTGGTTTTTTGTCCAATCGGAACCAAACCAGTGCACAAATGTTCTCTGGAGACTGATTATCAAAAACTATCGAAAAAAAGTTGAAATTTCGATTCACGGTTGCTAAGGGGCATCAAAATGTCAATGTGGGTGGAGCCTAATATTTTAAAAAGGCTATAACTAAAAACGAAATAAGATATTTTCACCAAACTTGGTAGACATGTGTATGGGCTCAGTCTTTGGTCACGATGAAATAATAGCGACGATTGGGCACTAGGTGGCGCTATAAAGTGAAAAACATAAAAGGGCTATGACCACCTGACCGTTAGTCCAATTGACTTGAAAATTGGTATGCAGTGTCTTAGTCCAAGGCCCCATGTATGTCTTTGAGGCCATCGGTGTATCTCAAAAAACATGGTCGCCATCAGCCAATGAATTTGAGCACCTATAAGACAAGGTTAACAGAAACCGATCGGAAGGAAACTTAATGGGTATGTTCGACTCATGGCCCTAGAGGTCTGTAAGAATTTTGAAAGAAATCGCCACTGGTTGGCGCTAACGAGTTTTATGGCTCTGCAATCACGTGGTGTTGCACACATCCACAGAAAATGCATATCATATGATAGGTCTCCTCATACTGAACAACTTTGCCTCTAGAACTATTGCTGTCAATCAAATTGTTCATTAAATATTTGCGATTATGTTAAAAACCTACTTTTGCGAACTAGTCCCTGTTTTTTTGCCAGATCGGAACCAAACCAGTTTAGAACAATTCTTGGGACTTTCTAGATCAATAATCATTGAAAAAGTTGAACTTTTGCATTTGGATGTATACCATGTAATAGAGTCATTAAGAAAGCAGGTGTGCAAATACACTCAAAGCCTATAAATCCTAAGGGAAAACTCAAAACTTCACGAAAATTGTTGGGTATATGTGGCATAACATGCTGAAGAAGTATGCAAAGTTTTATGGAGATCGGACTATAGGTGGCGCTATAACTTTTAAAAGCTTTAAACCCATGCATTTCCTATGGAAAATTGCCTGTATTAGCTGCAAATGATATTTTCCATCAGTTGCAATATAATGTTTAAATCATTTATTAGATCTGCTCATTCTGACTCTCTAGGTCAATAATTATATAGAAAAATAACTTTTGGAATTGGATGGCTATAATAGTCAAATCAATATGTGATTTTGATCATATGTCCCCAAAAAGCCTTTAACTCCTCATTGAATGTTTAGATAATCTCAAAAAGAGGGAAGTACATGTGACACATGACTCTAAACAAGCATACAACATTTCATGGAGATCAGGCAATAGATGCCTCTTTAAAAATTAAAAAAGTGACAATGCTTATATTGGTGTATTACATTAAATTGCCATAAAGCCACCAGAGGGCAGCATAAGACCACTTATTGGTTCATTCTGCTCACTAAGCATATATAAACTTTATAAAATCATTATAATAACATTGCAAATCACATTTTGACAATGTTTAATAATTAATTTGTTCATTTGATGTGTTTTTCACAATATTACATTACAATTCAAAATAACACCTGAAAATATGTTTTAAAGGGGAAAAGATAGAATAAGTAATTAAATTAAAGTGTAATTAAAGGCATTCACCGGGAAAATGTGCCCATTAAATGGAAAACAGACGTTTACAATGAAAATGAGCTAATGAGTGGTTCTCTGCTGCCACCTGCTGGTTTAAAAAGTCATTTTGTCATACTACTTGATTATATTGCTCTATAATTCATATTTAGACATTATAAAACCACTATTTTAACATTTACAATCACATTTTGACAAATTCAATCAATTCATTTTTATTTAAACAGTGGTATTGACAATTCTGCCAAACAATGATGGTATGATTAATGTGTAAAAATTACTACAAGACTAGGAGTAAGCATTGTGTTACTAATAATTTATTTAAAATATCTACATGTAAAACAGAAGTGTGTGTGTGTGTGTGTGTGTGTGTGTGTGTGTGTGTGTGTGTATCAGTCTGTCTGTCTTTCTCTCTCTCTCTCTCTCTCTGTATGTGTGTGTGTGTGTGTGTGTGGCCAATATCTACTCAAGAAATGCTCAGACTTTATTCAAATAAGCAGGTGACACATGACATTACATTTGGCAATAGTTTTTTGCTTTAAAATTAATATCTAGGCATTGTAAAAATCATTATAATAACATTTAATATCCCATTTTATCAATGCCATAGACTTGTGCTGGTTCTAATGCTAATGTTGTCCTATAGAGGGGGCTGCAGGATCAGAAATATACTTTATTGTGTTTCCACAGGTTAAAATTAAATGTATAGGCTAGAATCATGCGAATCAAACCTCAATGGGGTAAATCATGGTAAATCACATTAGAATGTGGTAAATCATGGTGAACTATGGTAAATAATGCTATAATCATGGTGAATCATACCACAATGTGGTAAATCATGGTAAATCATACTACAATGTGGTAAATCATATTAGAATGTGGAAACATGGTAAATCATGGTAAACTATGGTAAATCAGACTAGGATCATGGTAAATCATATTAGAATGTGGCAATTTGTGGTAAATCATGGTAAATCATATTAGAATGTGGTAACTCGTGATAAATCATGGTAAACTATGGTAAATCATGCCAGGATCATGGTAAATCATCCTACAATGTGGTAAATCATAGTAAATCATATTAGAATGTGGAAACATGGTAAATCATGGTAAATCATGGTAAACTATGGTAAATCAGGCTAGGATCATGGTAAATCATATTAGAATGTGGCAACTCGTGGTAAATCATGGTAAATCATATTAGAATGTGGTAACTCGTGGTAAATCATGGTAAACTATGGTAAATCATGCCAGGATCATGGTAAATCATCCTACAATGTGGTAAATCATAGTAAATCATATTAGAATGTGGAAACATGGTAAATCATGGTAAACTATGGTAAATCAGGCTAGGATCATGGTAAATCATACTACAATGTGGTAAATCGTGGTAAATCATATTAGAATGTGGAAACATGGTAAATCGAGTAAACTATGGTAAATCAGGCTAGAATCATGGTAAATCAAACTGGAACATGGTAAATCACAGTAAATCATGCCAGGACATGCTAAATCAATGAAAGCTATGGCAATTCATGGTAAAATATGGCGAATCACAGTAAAGTATGTTAAATCACTAACACAGGGAATATCATGGTAAATCAGGCAAGAACATGGTAAATCAAGGTAAACTATGGTGAATCATGGTAAATCACACTAGAACATGGTAAATCATGGTAAACTGTGCTAGTACATGGTAAATTAGACCATAGGTGGCACTATAACTGACAAAAAGCTTTGAAAACCATACATATCCTATATTAAATTGGCTTTATTGGCTGTAAATGGTCATTTTCATCTATTATGTCAGTGGTTAAATGCTTTCTAAATGAACCTTGGTGTCTTTTGATGCTTTTAGGCTTTAAGTCCTTAAAGGCCTTAAATGCTTGAACCCCGCTAAATGCTGCTTGCAGCTTTAATTATTATTATTATTCTCGGTAAAGCATCGTGCAGCCCAAACCGTAAGGGCTGGAGCGTTGAAACTTTGTCAGATGGTAGTCCTCAGCCTGGGACGATCGTGAGAAGCTATGACTCCAATTGGCCTATAGGTGGCGCTACAGTGACCAAAAGCGCGAAATGGCTCATATCTCCCAAACCGTTTGTCACAGACTCAAGTGTCTTATATCACTGGAAAGCTGAGTCCTTGCCAACAAAACCTATTTATCCGATTCAATTTCCGGTATGCAAATTTTTCCGCCATTTTGAATTTAGTTGAAAACCTACTTTTGCGAACTAGTCCTGGATTTTTGCCCGATCAGAACCAAACCAGTGCAGAAATGTTCTATGGAGTCTAAATATCAATAATTATCGAAAAAAAGTTGAAATTTCGATTTAAGGTCGTTAAGGGGCGTAAAAATGTTTGTCAAGGCGGAGCCAATTTTACTAAAATGGCTATAACTCAAAACCTAAATGAGATATATTCACCAAACTTGGTACACATCTGTAGGGGCTCAATTTGAGGTCACAGTAAAAAAATCATGAAGATTGAGCTCTAGGTGGCGCTATAATGTGAAAAACATAAAAAGACTATGACCACCTGACCGTTAGTCTGATTGACTTGAAAATTGGTATGCAGTGTCTTGGTCCAAGGCCCATGTATGTCTATGAGGACATTGGCGTATCTCAAAAAACATGGCCGCCATCAACCAATTAAATTTGAGCACCTATAAGACAAGGTTAACGGAGGCCGATCGGAACGAAACTCGATGGGCATGCTCGATTCATGGCCCTAGAGGTCTGTAAGAATTTTGAAAGAAATCGGCCACTAGTTGGCGCTAACGAGTTTTATGGCTCTGTAATCACATGGTGTTGCACACATCCACAAAATATGCATATCATATGATAGATCTCCTCATGCTGAACAACTTTGCCTCTAGAACCATTGCTGTCAATCAAATCGTTCATTAAATATTTGCGATTATGTTAAAAAGCTACTTTTGCAAACTAGTCCCTGGTTTTTTGCCCGATCGGAATCAAACCAGTCTAGGACAATTCTCTGGACTCTCTAGATCAATAATTATCAAAAAAAGTTGAACTTTTGCATTTGGATGGCTATAACAGAGTCATTTAAAAAAGAGATGTGGAAAAATGCACTCAAAAGCCTATAAATCCTAAAGGTAAACTCAAAACTTCACGAAAATTGTTGAGTATATGTGGCATAACATGCTGAAGAAGCATGCAAAGTTTTATGAAGATCAAACTATAGGTGGCGCTATAACTGTTAAAAAGCTTTAAAACCATGCATTTCCTATGGAAAATTGCCTGTATTAGCTGCAAATGGTATTTTCCATCTGTTGCAATATAATGTTTAAATCATTTGTTAGATCTGCTCATTCTGACTCTCTACGTCAATAATTATATAGAAAAATAACTTTTTACAATTGGATGGCTATAATAGTCATATCAATATGTGATTTTGACCAAATGTCCCCAAAAAGCCTTTAACTCCTCATTGAATGTTTAGATAATCTCAAAAAGAGGGAAGTACGTGTGACACATGTCTCTAAACAAGCATACAACATTTCATGGAGATCAGGCAATAGATGCCTCTATAAAAATTAAAAAAGTGACAATGCTTATATTGGTGTATTACATTAAATTGCCATAAAGCCACCAGAGGGCAGCATAAGACCACTTATTGGTTCATTCTGCTCACTAAGCATATATAAACTTTATAAAATCATTATAATAACATTGCAAATCACATTTTGACAATGTTTATCAATTAATTTGTTCATTTGATGTGTTTTTCACAATATTACATTACAATTCAAAATAACACCTGAAAATATGTTTTAAAGGGGAAAACATATTTTATATACCCTTTATTAAATTCAAATATCTATATCTGCAACAAAATGTGTATGTGAGTTAGCACATTTGAAGGCATTCACCCGGAAAATGTGCCCATTAAATGGAAAACAGACATTTACAATGAAAATGAGCTAATGAGTGGTTCTCTGCTGCCACCTGCTGGTTTTAAAAAGTCATTTTGTCATACTACTTGATTATATTGCTCTATAATTCATATTTAGACATTATAAAACCACTATTATAACATTTACAATCACATTTTGACAAATTCAATCAATTCATTTTTATTTAAACAGTGGTATTGACAATTCTGCCAAACAATGATGGTATGATTAATGTGTAAAAATTACTACAAGACTAGGAGTAAGCATTGTGTTACTAATAATTTATTTAAAATATCTACATGTAAAACAGAAGTGTGTGTGTGTGTGTGTGTGTGTGTGTGTGTGTGTGTGTGTGTGTGTGTGTGTGTGTGTGTTTGTGTGTGTGTATCAGTCTGTCTGTCTTTCTTTCTCTCTCTCTCTCTCTGTGTGTGTGTGTGTGTGTGTGTGTGTGTGGCCAATATCTACTCAAGAAATGCTCAGACTTTATTCAAATAAGCAGGTGACACATGACATTACATTTGGCAATAGTTTTTGCTTTAAAATTAATATCTAGGCATTGTAAAATCATTATAATAACATTTAATATCCCATTTTGTCAATGTTTATCAATGCCATAGACTTATGCTGGTTCTAATGCTAATGTTGTCCTATAGAGGGGGCTGCAGGATCAGAAATATACTTTATTGTGTTTCCACAGGTTAAAATTAAATATATAGGCTAGAATCATGCTGAATCAAACCTCAATGGGGTAAATCATGGTAAATCACATTAGAATGTGGTAAATCATGCTGAACTATGGTAAAAAATGCTATAATCATGGTGAATCATACTACAATGTGGTAAATCATGGTAAATCATACTACAATGTGGTAAATCATATTAGAATGTGGAAACATGGTAAATCATGGTAAACTATGGTAAATCAGGCTAGGATCATGGTAAATCATATTAGAATGTGGCAATTTGTGGTAAATCATGGTAAATCATATTAGAATGTGGTAACTCGTGGTAAATCATGGTAAACTATGGTAAATCATGCCAGGATCATGGTAAATCATCCTACAATGTGGTAAATCATAGTAAATCATATTAGAATGTGGAAACATGGTAAATCATGGTAAATCATGGTAAACTATGGTAAATCAGGCTAGAATCATGGTAAATAAAACTGGAACATGGTAAATCACAGTAAATCATGCCAGGACATGCTAAATCAATGTAAGCTATGGTAATTTATGGTAAAATATGGTGAATCACAGTAAAGTATGTTAAATCACTAACACAGGGAATATCATGGTAAATCAGGCAAGAACATGGTAAACCAAGGTAAACTATGGTGAATCATGGTAAATCACACTAGAACATGGTAAATCATGGTAAACTATGCTAGTACATGGTAAATTAGACCATAGGTGGCACTATAACTGACAAAAAGCTTTGAAAACCACACACATCCTATATTAAATTGCCTTTATTGGCTGTAAATGGTCATTTTCATCTATTATGTCAGTGGTTAAATGCTTGCTAAATGAACCTTGGTGTCTTTTGATGCTTTTAGGCTTTAAGTCCTTAAAGGCCTTAAATGCTTGAACCCGCTAAATGCTGCTTGCAGCTTTATTATTATTATTATTATTATTATTAAACCGTAAGGGCTGGAGCGTTGAAACTTTGTCAGATGGTAGTCCTCAGCCTGGGACGACCCTGAGAAGCTATGACCCCAAATGGCCTATAGGTGGCGCTACAGCAACCAAAAGCGCAAAATAGCTCATAACTCCTAAACCGTTTGGTCCACACTCAAGTGTCTTATATCACTGGAAAGCTGAGTCCTGCCAAACAAAACGTATATCTCCGATTTCATTTCCGGTATGCAAATTTTCCGCCATTTTGAATATTGTTGAAAACCTACTTTTGCGAACTAGTCCCTGGTTTTTGGCCTGATCGGAACCAAACCAGTTCACAAATGTTCTCTGGAGACTGAATATCAATAATCATTGAAAAAAAGTAGAAATTTCGATTCATGGTCGATAAGGGCGACAAAATGGACGTTCAGGGCGGAGCCTATTTTACTAAAAAGGCTATAACTCAAAAAGTAAATTAGATATATTCATCAAACTTGGTACACATGTGTACGGACTCAATTTGAGGTCACAGTAAAAATCGCGAAGATTGAGCTCTAGGTGGCGCTATAATGTTACAAAAACATAATAAAGGCTATGACCACCTGACCGTTAGTCTGATTGACTTGAAAATTGGTGTGCAGTGTCTTGGTCCAAGGCCCCATGTATGTCTATGAGGACATTGGCGTATCTCAAAAAACATGGCCGCCATCAACCAATTAAGTTTGAGCACCTATAAGACAAGGTTAACGGAGGCCGATCGGAACGAAACTCGATGGGCATGTTCGACTCATGGCCCTAGAGGTCTGTAAGAATTTTGAAAGAAATCGGCCACTAGTTGGCGCTAACGAGTTTTATGGCTCTGTAATCACATGGTGTTGCACACATCCACAAAATATGCATATCATAAGATAGATCTCCTCATGCTGAACAACTTTGCCTCTACAATCATTGCTGTCAATCAAATCGTTCATTAAATATTTACAATTATGTTAAAAACCTACTTTTTGCGAACTAGTCCCTGGTTTTTGCCCGATCGGAACCAAACCAGTCTAGAACAATTCTCTGGACTCTCTAGATCAATAATTATTGAAAAAAAGTTGAACTTTTGCATTTGGATGGCTATAACAGGGTCATTTAAAAAGAGGTGTGGAAAATGCACTCAAAAGCCTATAAATCCTAAAGGAAAACTCAAAACTTCACGAAAATTGTTGGGTATATGTGGCATAACATGCTGAAGAAGCATGCAAAGTTTTATGGAGATCGGACTATAGGTGGCGCTATAACTTTTAAAAAGCTTTAAAACCATGCATTTCCTATGGAAATTTGCCTGTATTAGCTGCAAATGGTGTTTTCCATCAGTTGCAATATAATGTTTAAAACATTCATTAGATCTGCTCATTCTGACTCTCTAGGTCAATAATTATATAGAAAAAATAACTTTTACAATTGGATGGCTATAATAGTCAAATCAATATGTGATTTTGACCAAATGTCCCCAAAAAGCCTTTAACTCCTCATTGAATGTTTAGATAATCTCAAAAAGAGGGAAGTGCATGTGACACATGACTCTAAACAAGCATACAACATTTCATGGAGATCAGGCAATAGATGCCTCTATAAAAGTTTAAAAAGTGACAATGCTTATTTTGGTGTATTAAATTAAATTGCCATAAAACCACCAGAGGGCAGCATAAGACCACTTATTGGTTCATTCTGCTCACTAAGCATATATAAACTTTATAAAATCATTATAATAACATTGCAAATCACATTTTGACAATGTTTATCAATTAATTTGTTCATTTGATGTGTTTTTCACAATATTACATTACAATTCAAAATAACACCTGAAAATATGTTTTAAAGGGGAAAAGATAGAATAAGTAATTAAATTAAAGGCATTCACCCGGGAAAATGTGCCCATTAAATGGAAAACAGACGTTTACAATGAAAATGAGCTAATGAGTGGTTCTTGGAGTAAGCATTGTGTTACTAATAATTTATTTAAAATATCTACATGTAAAACAGAAGTGTGTGTGTGTGTGCGCTGTGTGTGTGTGTGTGTGTGTGTATCAGTCTGTCTGTCTTTCTCTCTCTCTCTCTCTCTCTCTCTCTCTCTCTCTCTGTATGTGTGTGTGTGTGTGTGTGTGTGTGTGTGGCCAATATCTACTCAAGAAATGCTTAGACTTTATTCAAATAAGCAGGTGACACATGACATTACATTTGGCAATAGTTTTGCTTTAAAATTAATATCTAGGCATTGTAAAAATCATTATAATAACATTTAATATCCCATTTTGTCAATGTTTATCAATGCCATAGACTTGTGCTGGTTCTAATGCTAATGTTGTCCTATAGAGGGGGCTGCAGGATCAGAAATATACTTTCTTGTGTTTCCACAGGTTAAAATTAAATGTATAGGCTAGAATCATGGTAAATCAAACCTCAATGTGGTAAATCATGGTAAATCACATTAGAATGTGGTAAATCATGGTATACTATGGTAAATCAGGCTAGGATCATGGTAAATCATACTACAATGTGGTAAATCATGGTAAATCATATTAGAATGTAGTAACTTGTGGTAAATCATGGTAAATCTATAGTAAATCAGGCTACAATGTGGTAAATCTTACTTTAATGGGGTAAATCATGGTAAATCATATTACAATATGGAAACATGGTAAATCATGGTAAACTATGGTAAATCAGGCTAGAATCATGGTAAATCATACTACAATGTGGTAAATCATAGTAAATCATATTAGAATGTGGAAACATGGTAAATCATAGTAAACTATGGTAAATCAGGCTAGAATTATGGTAAATCAAACTGGAACATGGTAAATCACAGTAAATCATGCCAGGACATGCTAAATCAATGTAAGCTATGGTAATTCATGGTAAAATATGGCGAATCACAGTAAAGTATGTTAAATCACTAACAAGGGGAATATCATGGTAAATCAGGCAAGAACATGGTAAATCAAGGTAAACTATGGTGAATCATGGTAAATCACACTAGAACATGGTAAATCATGGTAAACTATGCTAGTACATGGTAAATTAGACCATAGGTGGCACTATAACTGACAAAAAGCTTTGAAAACCATACATATCCTATATTAAATATCCTTTATTGGCTGTAAATGGTCATTTTCATCTATTATGTCAGTGGTTAAATGCTTTCTAAATGAACCTTGGTGTCTTTTGATGCTTTTAGGCTTTAAGTCCTTAAAGGCCTTAAATGCTTGAACCCGCTAAATGCTGCTTGCAGCTTTAATTATTATTATTATTATTCTCGTAAACGCATCGCAGCCCAAACCGTAAGGGCTGGAGCATTGAAACTTTGTCAGATGGTAGTCCTCAGCCTGGGACGACCCTGAGAAGCTATGACCCCAATTGGCCTATAGGTGGCGCTACAGCAACCAAAAGCGCACAATGGCTCATAACTCCTAAACCGTTTGGTCCACACTCAAGTGTCTTATATCACTGGAAAGCTGAGTCCTTGCCAAACAACGTATATCTCCGATTTCATTTCCGGTATGCAAATTTTCCCGCCATTTTGAATTTTGTTGAAAACCTACTTTTGCGAACTAGTCCCTGGATTTTTGCCCGATCAGAACCAAACCAGTGCAGAAATGTTCTATGGAGTCTAAATATCAATAATTATTGAAAAAAGTTGAAATTTCGATTCAAGGTCGTTAAGGGGCGTAAAAATGTTTGTCAGGGCGGAGCCAATTTTACTAAAATGGCTATAACTCAAAACCTAAATGAGATATAGTCACCAAACTTGGTACACATGTGTATAGGCTCAATTTGAGGTTACAGTGAAAAAATCGCGAAGATTGAGCTCTAGGTGGCGCTATAATGTGAAAAAAACATAAAAAAGACTATGACCACCTGACCGTTAGTCCGATTGACTCGAAAATTGGTATGCAGTGTCTTGGTCCAAGGCCCCATGTATGTCTATGAGGACATTGGCGTATCTCAAAAAACATGGCCGCCATCAACCAATTAAGTTTGAGCACCTATAAGACAAGGTTAATGGAAGCCGATCGGAACGAAACTCGATGGGCATGCTCGACTCATGGCCCTAGAGGTCTGTAAGAATTTTGAAAGAAATCGGCCACTAGTTGGCGCTAACGAGTTTTATGGCTCTGTAATCACATGGTGTTGCACACATCCACAAAATATGCATATCATAAGATAGATCTCCTCATTCTGAACAACTTTGCCTCTAGAACCATTGCTGTCAATCAAATCGTTCATTAAATATTCGCAATTATGTTAAAAAGCTACTTTTGCAAACTAGTCCCTGGTTTTTTGCCCGATCGGAACCAAACCAGTCTAGGACAATTCTATGGACTCTTTAGATCAATAATTATCAAAAAAAGTTGAACTTTTGCATTTGGATGGCTATAACAGAGTCATTTAAAAAAGAGGTGTGGAAAAATGCACTCAAAAGCCTATAAATCCTAAAGGGAAACTCAAAACTTCACGAAAATTGTTGGGTATATGTGGCATAACATGCTGAAGAAGCATGCAAAGTTTTATGAAGATCAAACTATAGGTGGCGCTATAACTGTTAAAAAGCTTTAAAACCATGCATTTCCTATGGAAAATTGCCTGTATTAGCTGCAAATGGTATTTTCCATCTGTTGCAATATAATGTTTAAATCATTTGTTAGATCTGCTCATTCTGACTCTCTACGTCAATAATTATATAGAAAAAATAACTTTTACAATTGGATGGCTATAATAGTCAAATCAATATGTGATTTTGACCAAATGTCCCCAAAAAGCCTTTAACTCCTCATTGAATGTTTAGATAATCTCAAAAAGAGGGAAGTACATGTGACACATGACTCTAAACAAGCATACAACATTTCATGGAGATCAGGCAATAGATGCCTCTATAAAAGTTAAAAAAAGTGACAATGCTTATATTGGTGTATTACATTAAATTGCCATAAAGCCACCAGAGGGCAGCATAAGACCACTTATTGGTTCATTCTGCTCACTAAGCATATATAAACTTTATAAAATCATTATAATAACATTGCAAATCACATTTTGACAATGTTTATCAATTAATTTGTTCATTTGATGTGTTTTTCACAATATTACATTACAATTCAAAATAACACCTGAAAATATGTTTTAAAGGGGAAAAGATAGAATAAGTAATTAAATTAAAGGCATTCACCCGGGAAAATGTGCCCATTAAATGGAAAACAGACGTTTACAATGAAAATGAGCTAATGAGTGGTTCTCTGCTGCCCCCTGCTGGTTTTAAAAAGTCATTTTGTCATACTACTTGATTATATTGCTCTATAATTCATATTTAGACATTATAAAACCACTATTATAACATTTACAATCACATTTTGACAAATTCAATCAATTCATTTTTATTTAAACAGTGGTATTGACAATTCTGCCAAACAATGATGGTATGATTAATGTGTAAAAATTACTACAAGACTAGGAGTAAGCATTGTGTTACTAATAATTTATTTAAAATATCTACATGTAAAACAGAAGTGTGTGTGTGTGTGTGTGTTTGTGTGTGTGTATCAGTCTGTCTGTCTTTCTCTCTCTCTCTCTCTCTGTATGTGTGTGTGTGTGTGTGTGTGTGTGTGTGTGTGTGTGTGTGTGTGTGTGTGTGTATCTACTCAAGAAATGCTCAGACTTTATTCAAATAAGCAGGTGACACATGACATTACATTTGGCAATAGTTTTTTTGCTTTAAAATTAATATCTAGGCATTGTAAAAATCATTATAATAACATTTAATATCCCATTTTGTCAATGTTTATCAATGCCATAGACTTGTGCTGGTTCTAATGCTAATGTTGTCCTATAGAGGGGCTGCAGGATCAGAAATATACTTTATTGTGTTTCCACAGGTTAAAATTAAATGTATAGGCTAGAATCATGGAATCAAACCTCAATGGGGTAAATCATGGTAAATCACATTAGAATGTGGTAAATCATGCTGAACTATGGTAAATAATGCTATAATCATGGTGAATCATACTACAATGTGGTAAATCATATTAGAATGTGGAAACATGGTAAATCATGGTAAACTATGGTAAATCAGGCTAGGATCATGGTAAATCATATTAGAATGTGGCAAGTGGTAAATCATGGTAAATCATATTAGAATGTGGTAACATGGTAAATCATGGTAAACTATGGTAAATCATGCCAGGATCATGGTAAATCATCCTACAATGTGGTAAATCATAGTAAATCATATTAGAATGTGGAAACATGGTAAATCATGGTAAATCATGGTAAACTATGGTAAATCAGGCTAGAATCATGGTAAATAAAACTGGAACATGGTAAATCACAGTAAATCATGCCAGGACATGCTAAATCAATGTAAGCTATGGTAATTCATGGTAAAATATGGCGAATCACAGTAAAGTATGTTAAATAACTAACACAGGGAATATCATGGTAAATCAGGCAAGAACATGGTAAACCACGGTAAACTATGGTGAATCATGGTAAATCACACTAGAACATGGTAAATCATGGTAAACTATGCTAGTACATGTAAATTAGACCATAGGTGGCACTATAACTGACAAAAGCTTTGAAAACCACACATATCCTATATTAAATTGCCTTTATTGGCTGTAAATGGTCATTTCATCTATTATGTCAGTGGTTAAATGCTTTCTAAATGAACCTTGGTGTCTTTTGATGCTTTTAGGCTTTAAGTCCTTAAAGGCCTTAAATGCTTGAACCCGCTAAATGCTGCTTGCAGCTTTAATTATTATTTATTATTACTGATTATTAGGGGTTCAAGCATCGTGCTGACCAAAGTTATTATTATTATTCGTTGTAAGCGATGCGCCGTGCAACCTAAGAGTATTGCCTCCTCAGAGCTAATATGGGCTACAGCAACCAAAAAGCGCCTATATCAATGCTCATAACTCCTAAACCGTATCGCGATCAAATTAAATTTTATAACTCCCAAATAGTAACGTATCTATTCATTTCCATAACCAAATATCTTTTCCGCCATTTGAATAAATTGTCAATTTTTTTGAAAAAGTCCCTAAAGTTTTTTGTGTCGGAACCAAACAAAAATAAAAGCCAAGCTGAACCTGTAATTTGACTATATAAAAAATAAAAAGTATAAATTTCATTCAATGTAAAGGAGACATGGGCATACACGGTGAGGCTAAATGTTTGGCAAGAAAAACATAACAAAAATCGGGCTACTTAATAATAACTAAAAAAAAAAAACATATAAAAATTGGTATAAGACTATGACCACCTGACCGTTAGTCCGATTGATTTGAAAATTGGTATGCAGTGTCTTGGTCCAAGGCCCCATGTATGTCTATGAGGACATTGGCGTATCTCAAAAAACATAGCGCCATCAACCAATTAAATTTGAGCACCTATAAGACAAGGTTAACGGAGGCCGATCAGAACGAAACTCGATGAGCATGTTGACTCATGGCCCTAGAGGTCTGTAAGAATTTTGAAGAAATCGGCCACTAGTTGGCGCTAACGAGTTTTATGGCTCTGTAATCACATGGTGTTGCACACATCCACAAAATATGCATATCATATGATAGATCTCCTCATTTTGAACAACTTTGCCTCTAGAACCATTGCTGTCAATCAAATCGTTCATTAAATACTCGTGATTATGTTAAAAACCTACTTTTGCAAACTAGTCCCTGGTTTTTACCCGATCGGAACCAAACCAGTCTAGGACAATTCTCTGGACTCTCTAGATCAATAATTATCAAAAAAGTTGAACTTTTGCATTTGGATGGCTATAACAGGGTCATTTTAAAAATAGGTGTGGCAAAATGCACTCACAAGCCTATAAATCCTAAAGGGAAACTCAAAACTTCACAAAAATAGGTGTGCACGTGTAGCATGTAAGTCTAAAGAAGGATACACACTTTAATGGAAATCGGACCATAGGTGGCGCTATAACTGTTAAAAAGCTTTAAAAACCATGCACTGCCTATGGTAAACGGCCTGTATTGGCTGTAATCACGTGGTGATACACATATCCACACAATATTCATATCACTGGATAGATCTCCTCATGTTGAAAAACTTTGCCTCAAATACCACTGCTGTAAATCAAATTGTTAATTAAATATTCACAATTATGTTAAAAACCTACTTTTGTAAACTAGTCCTAGGATTTTTGATCAATCTGAATAAAACAAATGCAGTATAATTTTCTGGACTCTCTTGATAGATAATTTTCAAAAAATTGAACTTTGCTCTTTGTGTTCTTATAAAAGGTCATTTCAAAATGAGACCTTGGCCAAGTGTCACCAAAGACCTATAACTCCTCAAGTAATGCTCAGATCTTCTTAAAAGTGAGTGAGCACATGTGGCATATGACTCTAAACAAGGATGCAAAATTCCATTGAGATCGGGCAAAGGTGCGTCTACAACAGCTAAAAAGGTGAAATCTGACAGTTTGCCTATCATTGCACATCACCTGCAATTCCAATACAACCACCGGAGGGCAGCAGAAGACCACTCATTGGCTCATTCTCCTTAATAATGCAGTTCAATCATATTAAAACTGTATACAATCATTAAAATAACATTACAAATCACCTTTTGTTGAGGTTTAACACTTCATTTGTTAATTTAAGTAATGTTTTTGCAATAATATTGCATTATAGTTACAATAATACCTGAAAAGATGTTTTAAAGGTGAAAACCTAGAATAAACAATTGGTTACCCATTATTTATTTCAAATATCTATATATGCAACAAATGTGTATGTGAGTTGGCAGCTTTGAAGGCATTAACTTGGAAAATGTGCCCATTAAATGAAAAAAACAGACTGTTTTGAAATGAAAGTGAGCCAATGAGTGGTTCTCTGCTGCCACCTGTTGGATAAAGTTATTATTCTTTTTCTTCTCCCCTAAAACTGATCGTGCAGACCAAACCGTAAGGGCTAGAGACTTCAAACCTGGCCAGATGGTAGCCCTCAAGTTGGGGAGAACCTGAGAAGATATAACCCTGATTGGCCAATAGGTGGCGCTACAGCGATCAAAAGCGCATAATAGATCATAACTCCCAAACCATTTGTCACAGACTCAAGTGTCTTATATCACTGGAAAGGTGAGTCCATATCAAACAAAACGTATATATCCGATTTCATTTCCGGTATGCAAATTTTTCCGCCATTTTGAATTTTGTCGAAAACCTACTTTTGCAAACTAGTCCTAGGTTTTTTGCCCGATCGGAACCAATCCAGTGAAGAAATGTGCTCTGGAGTCTGACTATCAATGATTATTGAAAAAAGTAGAAATTTCGATTCAAGGACGATAAGGAGCGTGAAAATGTACATTTAGGGTGGAGCCAATTTTACAAAAATATTTTATAACTCAAGAACGAAATGAGATATCTTCACCAAACTTGGTACACATGTGTATGGGCTCAATCCTAGGTCACGCTACAAAAATTGCGACGATTGACCACTTGTTGGCGCTATAACATGAAAAACTTAAAAGGGCTATGGCCACCTGATCGTTAGTCCAATTGACTCGAAAATTGGTATGCAGTGTCTTGGCCCAAGGTACCATTTACATCTATGAGGACATTGGTGTATTTAAAAAAACATGGCCACCATCAACCAATAAGTTCCGAACGCCAAACTTCACTGGTTGATGGTGGCCATGTTTTTGAAATACACCATTCTTAAAAGGCCTTAAATACTCGAACCCGCTAAATGCTGCTCGCAGCTTTAATTATTATTATTATTATTCTCCGTAAAACGCGTTGTGCAGACCAAACTGTAAGGGCTAGCGACTTGAAACTTGGCCAATAGGTAGTCCAAAAATCGAGGAGAGGTTATCAAATTATGAGCCAGATTGGCCTATAGGTGGCGCTATAACGATCAATTGCGCAAAACTGCTCATAACTCATAAACCGTTGATCATAAGGGTCAAGTGCCTTATATCATTGGAAAGCTGAGCTCATGGCGGACAAAACGTATATCTCCGAATTCATTTCCGGTATGCAAATTTTTCCGCCATTTTGAATTTTGTCAAAACCTACTTTTGCATACTAGTTCTAGGTTTTTCGCCATATTGAAACCAAACCAGTGCCAAAGTGTTCTCCATGGTCTCATTATCTATATCTATCAAAAAAACTTGATATTTCGATTCATTGTCGCTTTGGGGCAACAAAATGGATGTTCAGGGCGGAGCCTATTTTACTAAAAATATTATAACTCAAGAAAGCAATAAGATAATTTCACCAAACTTGGAACACATGTGTATGGGCTCAGTCTTTGTTAAAAAAAATTAAAATTACGACGATTGACCACTTGGTGGCGCTATAACATGAAAAACATGAAAAGGCTATGACCACCTGACTGTTGGTCCAATTGACATGAAAATCGGTATGCAGTGTCTAGGTTCCAAGTGCCGTGAGAGTTATTGAGAACATCGGCATATCTCAAAAAACATGGCCGCCATCAACCAATTAATTTTGAGCACCTATAAGACAAGGTTAACGGAGGCCGATCAGAACAAAACTCGATGGGCATGTTCGACTCATGGCCCTAGAGGTCTGTAACAATTTTGAAAGAAATCGACCACTAGTTGGCGCTAATCTGTAATCACATGGTGTTGCAAACATCCACAAAATGTTCATATCATATGATAGATCTCCTCATGCTGAACAACTTTGCCTCTGAAACCATTGCTGTCAATCAAATCGTTCATTAAATATTTGCGATTATGTTAAAAACGTACTTTTGCGAACTAGTCCCTGGTTTTTTGCCTGATCGGAACCAAACCAGTCTAGGACAATTCTCTTGACTCTTTAGATCAATAATTATTGAAAAAAAGTTGAACTTTACCCTTTGGGAAGCTATAACAGGGTCATTTAGAAAAGGGGCGTGGCAAAATACACTCAAAAGCCTTTAAATCCTAAAGGAAAACTCAAAACTTCACGAAAATTGTTGGGTATAT
This sequence comes from Gobiocypris rarus, assembly GCA_023029165.1. Taxonomy (NCBI): domain Eukaryota; kingdom Metazoa; phylum Chordata; class Actinopteri; order Cypriniformes; family Gobionidae; genus Gobiocypris; species Gobiocypris rarus. The sequence continues at coordinate 15,689,053 of CM040910.1, read as the reverse complement.
GTGAAATAACATAGTGAAGAAGCATGCAAAGTTTTATGGAGATCAAACTATAGGTGGCGCTATAACTGTTAAAAAGCTTTAAAACCATGCATTTCCTATGGTAAATTGCCTGTATTGGCTTTAAATGGTCTTTTCCATCTATTATCACATAATGTTTAAATCATTTGTTAGATCTGCTCATTCTGACTCTCTAGGTCAATAATTATCAAACTTTTGCATTTGTTTGAATATGATAGGGTAATTTTAAATTGTAGCTAGTCAAAAGTTAAAGGACAATCTCCACCAATCTCGGCAGCACTTGCCTTTTTCGAATCATCTAGATGAACTCTATCAATGGTATGAATTTCAGGCGTTTTCGTTGAGTTTTCGCCGAGATTTTTGAGAAAAACATCGGGCGCGTTTTTAAAATGGCGGCCGCCAATGACGTCACACCCGGTACAAAATCGCTCATAACTCGGAACGGAAAGTGTCAGCGCTGTCAAACTTGGGTGGGTAAGACCACTCAGGGCCCTTGCCCGAACACAACGATTGCGGACCTCTAGGACGCCCCTGATCGCTATTTCGCGGGACCCCGCCTATATCGCATCTTACTCCCGACTACGGATGAGTCTGAAGACATGTGAGAGCTCATTCTAAAGGGCAAATCCAGCCCTATAATCGACCTGATTTTCGAAGTTTTGCTCTAGCCGTTTTTGAGATATAAGCCCCAAAAGATACATGTTTAACCGGGCATTACTCCAGTCCCCTTGGTCCAGGACCCCAGGAATGTCTCATTCTATAGGGGCCATTGGGCACTCTCTCTGACCCGAGTTTCAGAATTTTACATTGCTGCATTACAGAGATATTAAGCAAAAATAAAAAGAATAGAAAATTCATTCATGGTTCTCTGGTGCCACCTGCTGGTCATTTTGTCATGCTATTCACTCCAATCTGAGATTATGAAATCACTTGTTCAATCCTATTTAACTTAAAATAAATGTTATAAAATCATTACAAATCACATTTTGTCGAAGTTTACCACATTTCTGAAAAATATGTTTTAAAGGGGAAAACCTGGACTATGCCATCTGTTGTACACCACCTATTTCAGATATCTATTTCTGCAACCAAATATGTATGTGTGTAATCACATATAAGAGTTAACATGGAAAATGTGTCTTAATACAAACATATACTTTTAAAATTAAAGTCAGCCAATGAGTTATCCTCTACTGCAACCTGCTGCTTAAAATAGTCATTTTGTTCTATAATTCATATTTTGACTTTATAAAGTCACCATTATAACATTTTAAAATCACATTTTGTCAGTTCATCACTTAATTTCACCTAAACTGTCAATTTTAATTATTTACTGTTTAAAGGCCTTAAATTCAACAGGCCTTAAATGCTTAAAGGCTTTAAATGCTTTAAATGCTTGAACCCCGATAAATGCTGCCTGCAGCTTTAATTATTATTATTATTATTATTATTCTCCCGTAAAACGCGTTGTGCAGACCAAACTGTAAGGGCTAGCGACTTGAAACTTGGCCAATAGGTAGTCCAAAAATCGAGGAGAGGTTATCAAATTATGAGCCAGATTGGCCTATAGGTGGCGCTATAACGATCAATTGCGCAAAACTGCTCATAACTCCTAAACCGTTGATCATAAGGGTCAAGTGCCTTATATCATTGGAAAGCTGAGCTCATGGCGGACAAAACGTATATCTCCGAATTCATTTCCGGTATGCAAATTTTTCCGCCATTTTGAATTTTGTCAAAAACCTACTTTTGCATACTAGTTCTAGGTTTTTCGCCATATTGAAACCAAACCAGTGCCAAAGTGTTCTCCATGGTCTCATTATCTATATCTATCAAAAAACTTGATATTTCGATTCATTGTCGCTTGGGGCAACAAATGGATGTTCAGGGCGGAGCCTATTTTACTAAAATATTATAACTCAAGAAAGCAATAAGATAATTTCACCAAACTTGGAACACATGTGTATGGGCTCAGTCTTTGTTAAAAAAAATTAAAATTACGACGATTGACCACTTGGTGGCGCTTATAACATGAAAAAACATGAAAAGGCTATGACCACCTGACTGTTGGTCCAATTGACATGAAAATCGGTATGCAGTGTCTAGGTTCCAAGTGCCGTGAGAGTTATTGAGAACATCGGCATATCTCAAAAAACATGGCCGCCATCAACCAATTAAGTTTGAGCACCTATAAGACAAGGTTAACGGAGGCCGATCAGAACAAAACTCGATGGGCATGTTCGACTCATGGCCCTAGAGGTCTGTAACAATTTTGAAAGAAATCGCCACTAGTTGGCGCTAACAAGTTTTATGGCTCTGTAATCACATGGTGTTGCAAACATCCACAAAATGTTCATATCATATGATAGATCTCCTCATGCTGAACAACTTTGCCTCTAAAACCATTGCTGTCAATCAAATCGTTCATTAAATATTCGCGATTATGTTAAAAACGTACTTTTGCGAACTAGTCCCTGGTTTTTTGCCTGATCGGAACCAAACCAGTCTAGGACAATTCTCTTGACTCTTTAGATCAATAATTATCGAAAAAAAGTTGAACTTTACCCTTTGGGAAGCTATAACAGGGTCATTTAGAAAAGGGGCGTGGCAAAATACACTCAAAAGCCTTTAAATCCTAAAGGAAAACTCAAAACTTCACGAAAATTGTTGGGTATATGTGAAATAACATAGTGAAGAAGCATGCAAAGTTTTATGGAGATCAAACTATAGGTGGCGCTATAACTGTTAAAAGCTTTAAAACCATGCATTTCCTATGGTAAATTGCCTGTATTGGCTTTAAATGGTCTTTTCCATCTATTATCACATAATGTTTAAATCATTTGTTAGATCTGCTCATTCTGACTCTCTAGGTCAATAATTATCAAACTTTTGCATTTGTTTGAATATGATAGGTAATTTTAAATTGTAGCTAGTCAAAAGTTAAAGGACAATCTCCACCAATCTCGCAGCACTTGCCTTTTTCAATCATCTAGATGAACTCTATCAATGGTATGAATTTCAGGCGTTTCGTTGAGTTTTCGCGAGATTTTTGAGAAAACATCGGGCGCGTTTTAAAATGGCGCCGCCAATGACGCCACACCCCGTACAAAATCGCTCATAACTCGGGAACGGAAAGTGTCAGCGCTGTCAAACTTGGGTGGGTAAGACCACTCAGGCCCTTTGCCCGAACACAACGATTGCAGACCTCTAGGACGCCGCGGATCGCTATTTTGCGGGACCCCCCGCCTATATCGCATCTTACTCCCGACTACGGATGAGTCTGAAGAAATGTGAGAGCTCATTCTAAAGGGCAAATCCAGCCCTATAATCGACCTGATTTTCAAAGTTTTGCTCTAGCCGCTTTTGAGATATAAGCCCCAAAAGATACATGTTTAACCGGGCATTACTCCAGTCCCCTTGGTCCAGGACCCCAGGGAAAGTCTCATTCTATAGGGGCCATTGGGCACTCTCTGACCCGAGTTTCAGAATTTTACATTGCTGCATTACAGAGATATTAAGCAAAAATAAAAAGAATAGAAAATTCATTCATGGTTCTCTGGTGCCACCTGCTGGTCATTTTGTCATGCTATTCACTCCAATCTGAGATTATGAAATCACTTGTTCAATCCTATTTAACTTAAAATAAATGTTATAAAATCATTACAAATCACATTTTGTCAAGTTTACCACATTTCTGAAAAATATGTTTTAAAGGGGAAAACCTGGACTATGCCATCTGTTGTACACCACCTATTTCAGATATCTATTTCTGCAACCAAATATGTATGTGTGTAATCACATATAAGAGTTAACATGGAAAATGTGTCTTAATACAAACATATACTTTTAAAATTAAAGTCAGCCAATGAGTTATCCTCTACTGCAACCTGCTGCTTAAAATAGTCATTTTGTTCTATAATTCATATTTTGACTTTATAAAGTCACCATTATAACATTTTAAAATCACATTTTGTCAGTTCATCACTTAATTTCACCTAAACTGTCAATTTTAATTATTTACTGTTTAAAGGCCTTAAATTCAACAGGCCTTAAATGCTTAAAGGCTTTAAATGCTTTAAATGCTTGAACCCCGATAAATGCTGCCTGCAGCTTTAATTAGGGGTTCAAGCACGAAGTGCTGAAACCCTATTGTAATTGTACTGATTTTTATTAGGGGTTCAAGCACGAAGTGCTGAACACCTATTGTTTTTGTGCTGATTTTTATTATTATTATTATTATTCTGCCGTAAAACGATCGCAGCAGACCAAACCGTAAATGCTGGAGATTTGAAACTTTGTCAGATGGTAGTACAAAAATCGAGGAGAGGTTATCAAATTATGAGCCATATTGGCCAATAGGTGGCGCTATAGCGATCAATTGCGCAAAACTGCTCATAACTCCTAAACCCTTAATCCTAAGGGTCAAGTGCCTTATACCATTGGAAAGCTGAGCTCATGAACAAAACGTATATCTCCGATTTCATTTCCGGTATGCAAATTTTTCCGCCATTTTGAATTTTGTGAAAACCTACTTTTGCGAACTTGTCCCTGGTTTTTTGTCCAATCGAACCAAACCAGTGCACAAATGTTCTCTGGAGACTGATTATCAAAACTATCGAAAAAGTTGAAATTTCGATTCACGGTTGCTAAGGGGCATCAAAATGTCAATGTGGGTGGAGCCTAATATTTTAAAAAGGCTATAACTCAAAAACGAAATAAGTTATTTTCACCAAACTTGGTAGACATATGTATGGGCTCAGTCTTTGGTCACGATGAAATAATAGCGACGATTGGGCACTAGGTGGCGCTATAACGTGAAAAAAACATAAAAAGGGCTATGACCACCTGACCGTTAGTCCAATTGACTTGAAAATTGGTATGCAGTGTCTTAGTCAAAGGCCCCATGTATGTCTATGAGGCCATCGGTGTATCTCAAAAACATGGCCGCCATCAGCCAATGAATTTGAGCACCTATAAGACAAGGTTAACGGAGGCCGATCGGAACGAAACTCGATGGGCATGTTCGACTCATGGCCCTAGAGGTCTGTAAGAATTTTGAAAGAAATCGCCACTAGTTGGCGCTAACGAGTTTTATGGCTCTGTAATCACATGGTGTTGCACACATCCACAAAATATGCATATCATTTGATAGATCTCCTTATGCTGAACAACTTTGCCTCTAGAACTATTGCTGTCAATCAAATCGCTCATTAAATATTTACAATTATGTTAAAAACCTACTTTTGCGAACTAGTCCCTGGTTTTTGCCCGATCGAACCAAACCAGTCTAGGACAATTCTCTGGACTCTTTAGATCAATAATTATTGAAAAAAGTTGAACTTTTGCATTTGGATGTATAACAGGGTCATTTAAAAAGAGATGTGGAAAATGCACTCAAAAGCCTATAAATCCTAAAGGGAAACTCAAAACTTCACGAAAATTGTTGGGTATATGTGGCATAACATGCTGAAGAAGCATGCAAAGTTTTATGGAGATCGGACTATAGGTGGCGCTATAACTGTTAAAAGCTTTAAAACCATGCATTTCCTATGGAAAATTGCCTGTATTAGCTGCAAATGGTATTTTCCATCAGTTGCAATATAATGTTTAAATCATTTGTTAGATCTGCTCATTCTGACTCTCTAGGTCAATAATTATATAGAAAAATAACTTTTGCAATTGGATGGCTATAATAGTCATATCAATATGTGATTTTGACCAAATGTCCCCAAAAAGCCTTTAACTCTCATTGAATGTTTAGATAATCTCAAAAGAGGGAAGTACGTGTGACACATGACTCTAAACAAGCATACAACATTTCATGGAGATCAGGCAATAGATGCCTCTATAAAAGTTAAAAAGTGACAATGCTTATATTGGTGTATTACATTAAATTGCCATAAAGCCACCAGAGGGCAGCATAAGACCACTTATTGGTTCATTCTGCTCACTAAGCATATATACACTTTATAAAATCATTATAATAACATTGCAAATCACATTTTGACAATGTTTATCAATTAATTTGTTAATTTGATGTGTTTTTCACAATATTACATTACAATTCAAAATAACACCTGAAAATTTGTTTTAAAGGGAAAAGATAGAATAAGTAATTTGGTATATCCTTTATTAAATTCAAATATCTATATCTGCAACAAAATGTGTATGTGAGTTAGCACATTTGAAGGCATTCACCTGGGAAAATGTGCCCATTAAATGGAAAACAGACATTTAAAATGAAAATGAGCTAATGAGTGGTTCTCTGCTGCCCCTGCTGGTTTTAAAATGTCATTTTGTCATACTACTTGATTATATATAATTCATATTTAGACATTATAAAACCACTATTTTAACATTTACAATCACATTTTGACAAATTCGATCAATTCATTTTTATTTAAACAGTGGTATTGACAATTCTGCCAAACAATGATGGTATGATTAATGTGTAAAAATTACTACAAGACTAGGAGTAAGCATTGTGTTACTAATAATTTATTTAAAATATCTACATATAAACATAAGTGTGTGTGTGTGTGTGTGTGTGTGTGTGTGTGTGTGTGTGTGTGTGTGTGTGTGTGTGTGTGTGTGTATCTGTCTGTCTGTCTTTCTCTCTCTCTCTCTGTATGTGTGTGTGTGTGTGTGTGTGTGTGTGTGTGTGTGTGTGTGTGTGCCAATATCTACTCAAGAAATTTATTCAAATAAGCAGGTGACACATGACATTACATTTGGCAATAGTTTTTGCTTTAAAATTAATATCTAGGCATTGTAAAAATCATTATAATAACATTTAATATCCCATTTTATCAATGTTTATCAATGCCATAGACTTGTGCTGGTTCTAATGCTAATGTTGTCCTATAGAGGGGCTGCAGGATCAGAAATATACTTTATTGTGTTTCCACAGGTTAAAATTAAATGTATAGGCTAGAATCATGAATCAAACCTCAATGGGGTAAATCATGGTAAATCACATTAGAATGTGGTAAATCATGGTGAACTATGGTAAATAATGCTATAATCATGGTGAATCATACCACAATGTGGTAAATCATGGTAAATCATACTACAATGTGGTAAATCATATTAGAATGTGGAAACATGGTAAATCATGGTAAACTATGGTAAATCAGACTAGGATCATGGTAAATCATATTAGAATGTGGCAATCTGTGGTAAATCATGGTAAATCATATTAGAATGTTAACTCGTGATAAATCATGGTAAACTATGGTAAATCATGCCAGGATCATGGTAAATCATCCTACAATGTGGTAAATCATAGTAAATCATATTAGAATGTGAAACATGGTAAATCATGGTAAACTATGGTAAATCAGGCTAGGATCATGGTAAATCATACTACAATGTGGTAAATCGTGATAAATCATATTAGAATGTGGAAACATGGTAAATCGTAGTAAACTGGTAAATCAGGCTAGGATCATGGTAAATAAAACTGGAACATGGTAAATCACAGTAAATCATGCCAGGACATGCTAAATCAATGTAAGCTATGGTAATTCATGGCAAAATATGGCGAATCACAGTAAAGTATGTTAAATCACTAACACAGGGAATATCATGGTAAATCAGGCAAGAACATGGTAAATCAAGGTAAACTATGGTGAATCATGGTAAATCACACTAGAACATGGTAAATCATGGTAAACTATGCTACTACATGGTAAATTAGACCATAGGTGGCACTATAACTGACAAAAAGCTTTGAAAACCACACATATCCTATATTAAATATCCTTTATTGGCTGTAAATGGTCATTTTCATCTATTATGTCAGTGGTTAAATGCTTTCTAAATGAACCTTGGTGTCTTTTGATGCTTTTAGGCTTTAAGTCCTTAAAGGCCTTAAATGCTTGAACTCGCTAAATGCTGCTTGCAGCTTTAATTATTATTATTATTATTCTCCGTAAACGCATCGTGCAGCCCAAACCGTAAGGGCTGGAGCGTTGAAACTTTGTCAGATGGTAGTCCTCAGCCTGGGACGACCCTGAGAAGCTATGACCCCAAATGGCCTATAGGTGGCGCTACAGCAACCAAAAGCGCAAAATAGCTCATAACTCCTAAACCGTTTGGTCCACACTCAAGTGTCTTATATCACTGGAAAGCTGAGTCCTTGCCAAACAAAACGTATATCTCCGATTTCATTTCCGGTATGCAAATTTTTCCGCCATTTTGAATATTGTTGAAAACCTACTTTTGCGAACTAGTCCCTGGTTTTGGCCTGATCGGAACCAAACCAGTTCACAACTGTTCTCTGGAGACTGAATATCAATAATCATTGAAAAAGTAGAAATTTCGATTCATGGTTGATAAGGGCGACAAAATGGACGTTCAGGGCGGAGCCTATTTTACTAAAAAGGCTATAACTCAAAAAGTAAATTAGATATATTCATCAAACTTGGTACATATGTGTATGGACTCAATTTGAGGTCACAGTAAAAAAAAGGCGAAGATTGAGCTCTAGGTGGCGCTATAATGTTACAAAAACATAATAAAGGCTATGACCACCTGACCGTTAGTCTGATTGACTTGAAAATTGGTGTGCAGTGTCTTGGTCCAAGGCCCCATGTATGTCTATGAGGACATTGGCGTATCTCAAAAACATGGCCGCCATCAACCAATTAAGTTTGAGCACCTATAAGACAAGGTTAACGGAGGCCGATCGAACGAAACTCGATGGGCATGTTCGACTCATGGCCCTAGAGGTCTGTAAGAATTTTGAAAGAAATCGCCACTAGTTGGCGCTAACGAGTTTTATGGCTCTGTAATCACATGGTGTTGCACACATCCACAAAATATGCATATCATAAGATAGATCTCCTCATGTTGAACAACTTTGCCTCTAGAACCATTGCTGTCAATCAAATCGCTCATTAAATATTTACAATTATGTTAAAAACCTACTTTTGCGAACTAGTCCCTGGTTTTTTGCCCGATCGAACCAAACCAGTCTAGAACAATTCTCTGACTCTCTAGATCAATAATTATTGAAAAAAGTTGGACTTTTGCATTTGGATGGCTATAACAGGGTCATTTAAAAAGAGGTGTGGAAAATGCACTCAAAAGCCTATAAATCCTAAAGGAAAACTCAAAACTTCACGAAAATTGTTGGGTATATGTGGCATAACATGCTGAAGAAGCATGCAAAGTTTTATGGAGATCGGACTATAGGTGGCGCTATAACTTTAAAAAGCTTTAAAACCATGCATTTCCTATGGAAAATTGCCTGTATTAGCTGCAAATGGTATTTTCCATCAGTTGCAATATAATGTTTAAAACATTCATTAGATCTGCTCATTCTGACTCTCTAGGTCAATAATTATATAGAAAAATTACTTTTACAATTGGATGGCTATAATAGTCAAATCAATATGTGATTTTGACCAAATGTCCCCAAAAAGCCTTTAACTTCTCATTGAATGTTTAGATAATCTCAAAAGAGGGAAGTACATGTGACACATGACTCTAAACAAGCATACAACATTTCATGGAGATCAGGCAATAGATGCCTCTTTAAAAATTAAAAAAGTGACAATGCTTATTTTGGTGTATTAAATTAAATTGCCATAAAACCACCAGAGGGCAGCATAAGACCACTTATTGGTTCATTCTGCTCACTAAGCATATATAAACTTTATAAAATCATTATAATAACATTGCAAATCACATTTTGACAATGTTTATCAATTAATTTGTTCATTTGATGTGTTTTTCACAATATTACATTACAATTCAAAATAACACCTGAAAATATGTTTTAAAGGGGAAAAGATAGAATAAGTAATTAAATTAAAGGCATTCACCCGGGAAAATGTGCCCATTAAATGGAAAACAGACGTTTACAATGAAAATGAGCTAATGAGTGGTTCTTGGAGTAAGCATTGTGTTACTAATAATTTATTTAAAATATCTACATGTAAAACAGAAGTGTGTGTGTGTGTGTGTGTGTGTGTGTGTGTGTGTGTGTGTGTGTGTGTGTGTGTGTGTGTGTGTGTGTGTGTGTGTGTGTGTGTGTGTGTGTGTGTGTGTGTGTATCAGTCTGTCTGTCTTTCTCTCTCTCTCTCTCTCTCTCTCTCTCTCTGTATGTGTGTGTGTGTGTGTGTGTGTGTGTGTGGCCAATATCTACTCAAGAAATGCTTAGACTTTATTCAAATAAGCAGGTGACACATGACATTACATTTGGCAATAGTTTTTGCTTTAAAATTAATATCTAGGCATTGTAAAAATCATTATAATAACATTTAATATCCCATTTTGTCAATGTTTATCAATGCCATAGACTTGTGCTGGTTCTAATGCTAATGTTGTCCTATAGAGGGGGCTGCAGGATCAGAAATATACTTTCTTGTGTTTCCACAGGTTAAAATTAAATGTATAGGCTAGAATCATGTTGAATCAAACCTCAATGGGGTAAATCATGGTAAATCACATTAGAATTTGGTAAATCATGCTGAACTATGGTAAATAATGCTATAATCATGGTGAATCATACCACAATGTGGTAAATCATACTACAATGTGGTAAATCATATTGGAATGTGAAACATGGTAAATCATGGTAAACTATGGTAAATCAGGCTAGGATCATGGTAAATCATATTAGAATGTGACAATTTGTGGTAAATCATGGTAAATCATATTAGAATGTGGCAATTTGTGGTAAATCATGGTAAATCATATTAGAATGGTAACTCGTGGTAAATCATGGTAAACTATGGTAAATCATGCCAGGATCATGGTAAATCATCCTACAATGTGGTAAATCATAGTAAATCATATTAGAATGTGGAAACATGGTAAATCATGGTAAACTATGGTAAATCAGGCTAGAATCATGGTAAATCAAACTGGAACATGGTAAATCACAGTAAATCATGCCAGGACATGCTAAATCAATGTAAGCTATGGCAATTCATGGTAAAATATGGCGAATCACGGTAAAGTATGGTAAATCACTAACACGGGAATATCATGGTAAATCAGGCAAGAACATGGTAAATGAAGGTAAACTATGGTGAATCATGGTAAATCACACTAGAACATGGTAAATCATGGTAAACTATGCTAGTACATGGTAAATTAGACCATATGTGGCGCTAAAACTGATAAAAACTTTGAAAACCACACATATCCTATATTAAATTGCCTTTATTGGCTGTAAATGGTCATTTTCATCTATTATGTCAGTGGTTAAATGCTTGCTAAATGAACCTTGGTGTCTTTTGATGCTTTTATGCTTTAAGTCCTTAAAGGCCTTAAATGCTTGAACCCCGCTAAATGCTGCTTGCAGCTTTAATTATTATTATTATTATTATTATTCTCCCGTAAAACGCGTCGTGCAGACCAAACTGTAAGGGCTAGAGACTTGAAACTTGGCCAATAGGTAGTCCAAAAATCGAGGAGAGGTTATCAAATTATGAGCCAGATTGGCCTATAGGTGGCGCTTATAACGATCAATTGCGCAAAACTGCTCATAACTCCTAAACCATTGATCATAAGGGTCAAGTGCCTTATATCATTGGAAAGCTGAGCTCATGACGAACAAAACGTATATCTCCGAATTCATTTCCGGTATGCAAATTTTTCCGCCATTTTGAATTTTGTCAAAAACCTACTTTTGCAAACTAGTCCTAGGTTTTTCGCCATATTGAAACCAAACCAGTGCCAAAGTGTTCTCCATGGTCTCATTGTCTATATCTATCAAAAATCTTGATATTTCGATTCATTGTCGCTTTGGGGCAACAAAATGGGGGTTCAGGGCGGAGCCTATTTTACTAAAAATATTATAACTCAAGAAAGCAATAAGATCATTTCACCAAACTTGGAACACATGTGTATGGGCTCAGTCTTTGTTAAAAAAATTTAAATACGACGATTGACCACTTGGTGGCGCTATAACATGAAAAACATGAAAAGGCTATGACCACCTGACTGTTGGTCCAATTGACATGAAAATTGGTATGCAGTGTCTAGGTTCCTAGTGCCATGAGAGAGTTATTGAGAACATTGGCATATCTCAAAAACATGGCCGCCATCAACCAATGAATTTTGAGCACCTATTACACAAGTTAACGGAAGTCAATCAAACGGAACTCGATGGGCATGTTTGACTCATGGACCCAGAGGTCTGTAAGAATTTTAAAGATATCGCCACTAGTTGGTGCTAATGAGTTTTATGACTCTGTAATCACGTGGTGTTTGACATATCCACACAATATTGATATCATTTGATAGAGCTCCTCATACTGAATAACTTTGCCTCAAGAATCAATGCTGTCAATCAAATATTTTATTAATTATTTGCAAATATGTGAAAAACCTACTTTGCGAACTAGTCCCTGGTTTTTGCCTGATCGGAACCAAACCAGTCTAGGACAATTCATTGGACTCTAGATAAATAAATATAGAAAAAGTGGAACTTTTGCATTTGGGTGGCTATAACAGGGTCATTTAGAAAAGGGCGTGGCAAAATACACTCAAAAGCCATTAAATCCTAAAGGAAAACTCAAAACTTCACGAAAATTGTTGGGTATATGTGAAATAACATGCTGAAGAAGCATGCAAAGTTTTATGGAGATCAAACTATAGGTGGTGCTATAACTGTTAAAAAGCTTTAAAACCATGCATTTCCTATGGTAAATTGCCTGTATTGGCTTTAAATGGTCTTTTCCATCTATTATCACATAATGTTTAAATTATTTGTTAGATCTGCTCATTCTGACTCTCGAGGTCAATAATTATCAAACTTTTGCATTTGTTTGAATATGATAGGTAATTTTAAATTGTAGCTAGTCAAAAGTTAAAGGACAATCTCCACCATTCTCGCAGCACTTGCCTTTTTCGAATCATCTAGATGAACTCTATCAATGGTATGAATTTCAGGCGTTTTCGTTGAGTTTTCGCCGAGATTTTTGAGAAAAACATCGGGCGCTTTTTTAAATGGCGGCCGCCAATGAATGACGCTACACCCGGCACAAAATCGCTCATAACTCGGGAACGGAAAGTGTCAGCGCTTGTCAAACTCGGGTGGGTAAGACCACTCAGGGCCCTTGCCCGAACACAACGATGCGGACCTCTAAGACGCCCCTCGCGATCGCTATTTCGCGGACCCCCGCCTATATCGCATCTTACTCCCGACTACGGATGAGTCTGAAGACATGTGAGAGCTCATTCTAAAGGGCAAATCCAGCCCTATAATCGACCTGATTTTCGAAAGTTTTGCTCTAGCCGTTTTTGAGATATAAGCCCCAAAAGATACATGTTTAACCGGGCATTACTCCAGTCCCCTTGGTCCAGGACCCCAGGAAAGTCTCATTCTATAGGGGCCATTGGGCACTCTCTCTCTGACCCGAGTTTCAGAATTTTACATTGCTGCATTACAGAGATATTAAGCAAAAATAAAAAGAATTGAAAATTCATTCATGGTTCTCTGGTGCCACCTGCTGGTCATTTTGTCATGCTATTCACTCCAATCTGAGATTATGAAATCACTTGTTCAATCCTATTTAACTTAAAATAAATGTTATAAAATCATTATAAATCACATTTTGTCAAGTTTACCACATTTCTGAAAAATATGTTTTAAAGGGGAAAACCTGGACTATGCCATCTGTTGTACACCACCTATTTCAGATATCTATATCTGCAACCAAATATGTATGTGTGTAATCACATATAAGAGTTAACATGGAAAATGTGTCTTAATACAAACATATACTTTTAAAATTAAAGTCAGCCAATGAGTTATCCTCTACTGCAACCTGCTGCTTAAAATAGTCATTTTGTTCTATAATTCATATTTTGACTTTATAAAGTCACCATTATAACATTTTAAAATCACATTTTGTCAGTTCATCACTTAATTTCACCTAAACTGTCAATTTTAATTATTTACTGTTTAAAGGCCTTAAATGCTTAAAGGCTTTAAATGCTTTAAATGCTTGAACTCGATAAATGCTGCCTGCAGCTTTAATTATTAGGGGTTCAAGCACATGCTGAAACCCTATTGTAATTGTACTGATTTTTATTATTATTATTATTATTATTATTATTATTATTATTCTCCGGTAAAACGCATCGTGCAGCCCAAACCGTAAGGGCTGGAGCGTTGAAACTTTGTCAGATGGTAGTCCTCAGCCTGGGACGAACCTGATAAGCTATGACCCCAATTGGCCTATAGGTGGCGCTACAGCAACCAAAAGCGCACAATGGCTCATAACTCCTAAACCGTTTGGTCCACACTCAAGTGTCTTATATCACTGGAAAGCTGAGTCCTTGCCAAACAAAACGTATATCTCCGATTTCATTTCCGGTATGCAAATTTTTCCGCCATTTTGAATTTTGTTGAAAACCTACTTTTGCGAACTAGTCCCTGGATTTTTGCCCGATCAGAACCAAACCAGTGCAGAAATGTTCTATGGAGTCTAAATATCAATAATTATCGAAAAAAAGTTGAAATTTCGATTCAAGGTCGTTAAGGGGCGTAAAAATGTTTGTCAGGGCGGAGCCAATTTTACTAAAATGGCTATAACTCACAACCTAAATGAGATATAGTCACCAAACTTAGTACACATATGTATGGGCTCAATTTGAGGTCACAGTAAAAAAAATCGCGAAGATTGAGCTCTAGGTGGCGCTATAATGTGAAAAAAACATAAAAAAGACTATGACCACCTGACCGTTAGTCCGATTGACTCGAAAATTGGTATGCAGTGTCTTGGTCCAAGGCCCCATGTATGTCTATGAGGACATTGGCGTATCTCAAAAAACATGGCCGCCATCAACCAATTAAATTTGAGCACCTATAAGACAAGGTTAATGGAAGCCGATCGGAACGAAACTCGATGGGCATGCTCGAATCATGGCCCTAGAGGTCTGTAAGAATTTTGAAAGAAATCGCCACTAGTTGGCGCTTAACGAGTTTTATGGCTCTGTAATCACATGGTGTTGCACACATCCACAAAATATGCATATCATATGATAGACCTCCTCATTCTGAACAACTTTGCCTCTAGAACTATTGCTGTCAATCAAATCGTTCATTGAATATTCGCGATTATGTTAAAAAGCTACTTTTGCGAACTAGTCCCTGGTTTTTTGCCCGATCGGAACCAAACCAGTCTAGAACAATTCTATGGACTCTTTAGATCAATAATTATCAAAAAAAGTTGAACTTTTGCATTTGGATGGCTATAACAGAGTCATTTAAAAAAGAGGTGTGGAAAAATGCACTCAAAAGCCTATAAATCCTAAAGGTAAACTCAAAACTTCACGAAAATTGTTGGGTATATGTGGCATAACATGCTGAAGAAGCATGCAAAGTTTTATGAAGATCAAACTATAGGTGGCGCTATAACTGTTAAAAAGCTTTAAAACCATGCATTTCCTATGGAAATTTGCCGGTTTTAGCTGCAAATGGTATTTTCCATCTGTTGCAATATAATGTTTAAATCATTTGTTAGATCTGCTCATTCTGACTCTCTACGTCAATAATTATATAGAAAAAAATAACTTTTACAATTGGATGGCTATAATAGTCATATCAATATGTGATTTTGACCAAATGTCCCCAAAAAGCCTTTAACTCCTCATTGAATGTTTAGATAATCTCAAAAAGAGGGAAGTACATGTGACACATGACTCTAAACAAGCATACAACATTTCATGGAGATCAGGCAATAGATGCCTCTATAAAAGTTAAAAAAGTGACAATGCTTATATTGGTATGTTACTTAAAATTGCCATAAAGCCACCAGAGGGCAGCATAAGACCACTTATTGGTTCATTCTGCTCACTAAGCATATATAAACTTTATAAAATCATTATAATAACATTGCAAATCACATTTTGACAATGTTTATCAATTAATTTGTTAATTTGATGTGTTTTTCACAATATTACATTACAATTCAAAATAACACCTGAAAATATGTTTTAAAGGGGAAAACATATTTTATATACCCTTTATTAAATTCAAATATCTATATCTGCAACAAAATGTGTATGTGAGTTAGCACATTTGAAGGCATTCACCCGGGAAAATGTGCCCATTAAATGGAAAACAGACGTTTACAATGAAAATGAGCTAATGAGTGGTTCTCTGCTGCCACCTGCTGGTTTTAAAAAGTCATTTTGTCATACTACTTGATTATATTGCTCTATAATTCATATTTAGACATTATAAAACCACTATTATAACATTTACAATCACATTTTGACAAATTCAATCAATTCATTTTTATTTAAACAGTGGTATTGACAATTCTGCCAAACAATGATGGTATGATTAATGTGTAAAAATTACTACAAGACTAGGAGTAAGCATTGTGTTACTAATAATTTATTTAAAATATCTACATGTAAAACAGAAGTGTGTGTGTGTGTGTGTGTGTGTGTGTGTGTGTGTGTGTGTGTGTGTGTGTGTGTGTGTCTGTCTGTCTGTCTCTCTCTCTCTCTCTCTCTGTATGTGTGTGTGTGTGTGTGTGTGTGTGTGTGGCCAATATCTACTCAAGAAATGCTCAGACTTTATTCAAATAAGCAGGTGACACATGACATTACATTTGGCAATAGTTTTTTGCTTTAAAATTAATACTAAGGCATTGTAAAAATCATTATAATAACATTTAATATCCCATTTTTTTCAATGTTTATCAATGCCATAGACTTATGCTGGTTCTAATGCTAATGTTGTCCTATAGAGGGGGCTGCAGGATCAGAAATATACTTTATTGTGTTTCCACAGGTTAAAATTAAATGTATAGGCTAGAATCATGGTGAATCAAACCTCAATGGGGTAAATCATGGTAAATCACATTAGAATGTGGTAATTCATGGTGAACTATGGTAAATAATGCTATAATCATGGTGAATCATACCACAATGTGGTAAATCATGGTAAATCATACTACAATGTGGTAAATCATATTAGAATGTGGAAACATGGTAAATCATGGTAAACTATGGTAAATCAGGCTAGGATCATGGTAAATCATATTAGAATGTGGTAACTCATGGTAAATCATGGTAAACTATGGTAAATCAGGCTAGGATCATGGTAAATCATATTAGAATGTGGCAATTTGTGGTAAATCATGGTAAATCATTTTAGAATGTGGTAACTCGTGGTAAATCATGGTAAACTATGGTAAATCATGCCAGGATCATGGTAAATCATCCTGCAATGTGGTAAATCATAGTAAATCATATTAGAATGTGGAAACATGGTAAATCATGGTAAATCATGGTAAACTATGGTAAATCAGGCTAGGATCATGGTAAATCATACTACAATGTGGTAAATCGATAAATCATATTAGAATGTGGAAACATGGTAAATCGTAGTAAACTGTGGTAAATCAGGCTAGGATCATGGTAAATAAAACTGGAACATGGTAAATCACAGTAAATCATGCCAGGACATGCTAAATCAATGTAAGCTATGGTAATTCATGGCAAAATATGGCGAATCACAGTAAAGTATGTTAAATCACTAACACAGGGAATATCATGGTAAATCAGGCAAGAACATGGTAAACCAAGGTAAACTATGGTGAATCATGGTAAATCACACTAGAACATGGTAAATCATGGTAAACTATGCTAGTACATGGTAAATTAGACCATAGGTGGCACTATAACTGACAAAAAGCTTTGAAAACCATACATATCCTATATTAAATTGCCTTTATTGGCTGTAAATGGTCATTTTCATCTATTATGTCAGTGGTTAAATGCTTTCTAAATGAACCTTGGTGTCTTTTGATGCTTTTAGGCTTTAAGTCCTTAAAGGCCTTAAATGCTTGAACCCCGCTAAATGCTGCTTGCAGCTTTAATTATTATTATTATTATTATTCAGCCGAAAAACGCATCGTGCAGACCAAACCGTAAGGGCTAGAGACTTGAAACTTGGCCAATAGGTAGTACAAAAATCGAGGAGAGGTTATCAAATTATGAGCCAGATTGGCCTATAGGTGGCGCTATAGCAATCAATTGCGCGAAACTGCTCATAACTCATATACCGTATGTCGTAGACTCAAGTGTCTGATATCATTGGAAAGCTGAATACCTGACGTAAAAAACGTATATCTCCGATTTCATTTCCGGTATGCAAATTTTCCCGCCATTTTGAATTTTGTCGAAAACATACTTTTGCCAACTATTCCTAGGTTTTTTGTCCAATCAGAACCAAACCAGTGCCAAAATGTCCACTGGAGTCTGATTATCAAAAATAATTGAAAAAATTAGAAATTTCGATTCACAGTCGTTAAGGGGCGTAAAACGGACGTTTAGGGCGGGCCTATTTTACTAAAAAGGCTATAACTCAAAAACGAAATGAGATATCTTCACCAAACTTGGTAAACATATGTAAGGGCTCAGTCTTTGGTCAGGATAAAAAAGTCGCGACGATTAGCCACTTGGTGGCGCTATAACATGAAAAAAACACAAAAAGGGCTATAACCACACGACCGCTAGTCCGATTGACTTGAAAATTGGTATGCAGTGTCTTGGCCCAAGGTACCATATATGTCTATGAGGACATTGGCGTATCTTAAAAAACATGGCCGCCACAGCCAATTAAATTTGAGCACTTATTAGACAAGGTTAATGGAGGCCGATCGGAATGAAACTCGGTGGGCATGTTTGAATCATGGCCTTAGAGGTCTGTAAGAATTTTGAAAGAAATCGGCCACTAGTTGGCGCTAACGAGTTTTATGGCTCTGTAATCACGTGGTGTTTCACACATACACAAATATGCATATCATATGATAGATCTCCTCATGCTGAACAACTTTGCCTCTAGAACCATTGCTGTCAATCAAATCGCTCATTAAATATTGGCGATTATGTTAAAACCCTACTTTTGCGAACTAGTCCCTGGTTTTTTGCCCGATCGGAACCAAACCAGTCTAGGACAATTCTCTGGACTCTCTAGATCAATAATTATCAAAAAAGTTGAACTTTTGTATTTGGATGGCTATAACAGGGTCATTTAAAAAGAGGTGTGGAAAATGCACTCACAAGCCTATAAATCCTAAAGGGAAACTCAAAACTTCACGAAAATTGTTGGGTATATGTGGCATAACATGCTGAAGAAGCATGCAAAGTTTTATGGAGATCGGACTATAGGTGGTGCTATAACTGTTAAAAGCTTTAAAACCATGCATTTCCTATGGAAAATTGCCTGTATTAGCTGAAATGGTATTTTCCATCTGTTGCAATATAATGTTTAAATCATTTGTTAGATCTGCTCATTCTGACTCTCTAGGTCAATAATTATATAGAAAAATAACTTTTGCAATTGGATGGCTATAATAGAGTCATATCAATATGTGATTTTGACCAAATGTCCCCAAAAGCCTTTAACTCCTCATTGAATGTTTAGATCATCTCAAAAAGAGGAAGTACGTGTGACACATGACTCTAAACAAGCATACAACATTTCATGGAGATCGGGCAATAGATGCCTCTATAAAAGTTTAAAAAGTGACAATGCTTATATTGGTGTATTACATTAAATTGCCATAAAGCCACCAGAGGGCAGCAGAAGACCACTTATTGGTTCATTCTGCTCACTAAGCATATATAAACTTTATAAAATCATTATAATAACATTGCAAATCACATTTTGACAATGTTTATCAATTAATTTGTTCATTTGATGTGTTTTTTCACAATATTACATTACAATTCAAAATAACACCTGAAAATATGTTTTAAAGGGAAAACATATTTTATATACCCTTTATTAAATTCAAATATCTATATCTGCAACAAAATGTGTATGTGAGTTAGCACATTTGAAGGCATTCACCTGGGAAAATGTGCCCATTAAATGGAAAACAGACATTTAAAATGAAAATGAGCTAATGAGTGGTTCTCTGCTGCCCCTGCTGGTTTTAAAATGTCATTTTGTCATACTACTTGATTATATTGCTCTATAATTCATAATTAGACATTATAAAGCCACTATTATAACATTTACAATCACATTTTGACAAATTCAATCAATTCATTTTTATTTAAACAGTGGTATTGACAATTCTGCCAAACAATGATGGTATGATTAATGTGTAAAAATTACTACATGACTAGGAGTAAGCATTGTGTTACTAATAATTTATTTAAAATATCTACATGTAAAACAGAAGTGTGTGTGTGTGTGTGTGTGTGTGTGTGTGTGTGTGTGTGTGTGTGTGTGTGTGTGTGTGTGTGTGTGTGTGTGTGTGTGTGTGTGTGTGTGTGTGTGTGTGTGTGTGTGTGTGTTTGGCCAATATCTACTCAAGAAATGCTCAGACTTTATTCAAATAAGCAGGTGACACATGACATTACATTTGGCAATAGTTTTTTGCTTTGAAATTAATATCTAGGCATTGTAAAAATCATTATAATAACATTTAATATCCTATTTTGTCAATGTTTATCAATGCCATAGACTTGTGCTGGTTCTAATGCTAATGTTGTCCTATAGAGGGGGCTGCAGGATCAGAAATATACTTTATTGTGTTTCCACAGGTTAAAATTAAATGTATTGGCTAGAATCATGGTGAATCAAACCTCAATGTGGTAAATCATGGTAAATCACATTAGAATGTGGTAAATCATGGTGAACTATGGTAAATAATGCTATAATCATGGTGAATCATACTACAATGTGGTAAATCATGGTAAATCATATTAGAATGTGGAAACATGGTAAATCATGGTAAACTATGGTAAATCAGGCTAGGATCATGGTAAATCATATTAGAATTTGGCAACTCGTGGTAAATCATGGTAAATCATACTACAATGTGGTAACTCATGGTAAAACATGGTAAACTATGGTAAATCAGGCTAGGATCATGGTAAATCATACTACAATGTGGTAAATGATGGTAAATCATATTAGAATGTGGAAACATGGTAAATCATGGTAAACTATGGTAAATCAGGCTAGGATCATGGTAAATCATATTAGAATTTGGCAACTCGTGGTAAATCATGGTAAATCATATTAGAATGTGGTAACTCGTGGTAAATCATGGTAAACTATGGTAAATCATGCCAGGAGCATGGTAAATCATACTACAATGTGGTAAATCATACTACAATGTGGTAAATCATGGTAAATCATATTAGAATATGGAAACATGGTAAATCATGGTAAACTAAGGTAGATCAGGCTACAATGTGGTAAATCATACTACAATGGGGTAAATCATGGTAAATCATATTACAATATGGAAACATGGTAAATCATGGTAAACTATGGTAAATCAGGCTACAATGTGGTAAATCATACTACAATGGGGTAAATCATGGTAAATCATATTAGAATGTGGAAACATGGTAAATCGTAGTAAACTATGGTAAATCAGGCTAGAATCATGGTAAATCAAACTGGAACATGGTAAATCACAGTAAATAATGCCAGGACATGCTAAATCAATGTAAGCTATGGCAATTCATGGTAAAATATGGCGAATCACGGTAAAGTATGGTAAATCACTAACACAGGGAATATCATGGTAAATCAGGCAAGAACATGGTAAATCAAGGTAAACTATGGTGAATCATGGTAAATCACACTAGAACATGGTAAATCATGGTAAACTATGCTAGTACATGGTAAATTAGACCATAGGTGGCACTATAACTGACAAAAAGCTTTGAAAACCATACATATCCTATATTAAATTGCCTTTATTGGCTGTAAATGTTCATTTTCATCTATTATGTCAGTGGTTAAATGCTTGCTAAATGAACCTTGGTGTCTTTTGATGCTTTTAGGCTTTAAGTCCTTAAAGGCCTTAAATGCTTGAACCCCGCTAAATGCTGCTTGCAGCTTTAATTATTATTATTATTATTATTATTCTCCGTAAAACGCATCGTGCAGCCCAAACCGTAAGGGCTGGAGCGTTGAAACTTTGTCAGATGGTAGTCCTCAGCCTGGGACGAACCTGATAAGCTATGACCCCAATTGGCCTATAGGTGGCGCTACAGCAACCAAAAGCGCACAATGGCTCATAACTCCTAAACCGTTTGGTCCACACTCAAGTGTCTTATATCACTGGAAAGCTGAGTCCTTGCCAAACAAAACGTATATCTCCGATTTCATTTCCGGTATGCAAATTTTTCCGCCATTTTGAATTTTGTTGAAAACCTACTTTTGCGAACTAGTCCCTGGATTTTTGCCCGATCAGAACCAAACCAGTGCAGAAATGTTCTATGGAGTCTATATCAATAATTATCGAAAAAGTTGAAATTTCGATTCAAGGTCGTTAAGGGCGTAAAATGTTTGTCAGGCGGAGCCAATTTTACTAAAATGGCTATAACTCAAAACCTAAATGAGATATAGTCACCAAACTTGGTACACATGTGTATGGGCTCAATTTGAGGTCACAGTGAAAAATCGCGAAGATTGAGCTCTAGGTGGCGCTATAATGTGAAAAACATAATAAAGGCTATGACCACCTGACCGTTAGTCCGATTGACTCGAAAATTGGTATGCAGTGTCTTGGTCCAAGGCCCCATGTATGTCTATGAGGACATTGGCGTATCTCAAAAACATGGCCGCCATCAACCAATTAAGTTTGAGCACCTATAAGACAAGGTTAACGGAAGCCGATCGGAACGAAACTCGATGGGCATGCTCGACTCATGGCCCTAGAGGTCTGTAAGAATTTTAAAAGAAATCGGCCACTAGTTGGCGCTAACGAGTTTTATGGCTCTGTAATCACATGGTGTTGCACACATCCACAAATTATGCATATCATATGATAGATCTCCTCCTTCTGAACAACTTTGCCTCTAGAACCATTGCTGTCAATCAAATCGTTCATTAAATATTCGCAATTATGTTAAAAAGCTACTTTTGCGAACTAGTCCCTGTTTTTTGCCCGATCGGAACCAAACCAGTCTAGGACAATTCTATGGACTCTTTAGATCAATAATTATCAAAAAAGTTGAACTTTTGCATTTGGATGGCTATAACAGAGTCATTTAAAAAGAGGTGTGGAGAAAATGCACTCAAAAGCCTATAAATCCTAAAGGTAAACTCAAAACTTCACGAAAATTGTTGGGTATATGTGGCATAACATGCTGAAGAAGCATGCAAAGTTTTATGAAGATCAAACTATAGGTGGCGCTATAACTGTTAAAAAGCTTTAAAACCATGCATTTCCTATGGAAAATTGCCTGTATTAGCTGCAAATGGTGTTTTCCATCTGTTGCAATATAATGTTTAAATCATTTGTTAGATCTGCTCATTCTGACTCTCTACGTCAATAATTATATAGAAAAAATAACTTTTACAATTGGATGGCTATAATAGTCCTATCAATATGTGATTTTGACCAAATGTCCCCAAAAAGCCTTTAACTCCTCAATGAATGTTTAGATAATCTCAAAAAGAGGGAAGTACATGTGACACATGACTCTAAACAAGCATACAACATTTCATGGAGATCAGGCAATAGATGCCTCTATAAAAGTTAAAAAAAGTGACAATGCTTATATTGGTGTATTACATTAAATTGCCATAAAGCCACCAGAGGGCAGCAAAAGACCACTTATTGGTTCATTCTGCTCACTAAGCATATATAAACTTTATAAAATCATTATAATAACATTGCAAATCACATTTTGACAATGTTTATCAATTAATTTGTTCATTTGATGTGTTTTTCACAATATTACATTACAATTCAAAATAACACCTGAAAATATGTTTTAAAGGGAAAAGATAGAATAAGTAATTAAATTAAAGGCATTCACCCGGGAAAATGTGCCCATTAAATGGAAAACAGACGTTTACAATGAAAATGAGCTAATGAGTGGTTCTCTGCTGCCACCTGCTGGTTTTAAAAAGTCATTTTGTCATACTACTTGATTATATTGCTCTATAATTCATATTTAGACATTAAAAAACCACTATTATAACATTTACAATCACATTTTGACAAATTCAATCAATTCATTTTTATTTAAACAGTGGTATTGACAATTCTGCCAAACAATGATGGTATGATTAATGTGTAAAAATTACTACAAGACTAGGAGTAAGCATTGTGTTACTAATAATTTATTTAAAATATCTACATGTAAAACAGAAGTGTGTGTGTGTGTGTGTGTGTGTGTGTGTGTGTGTGTGTGTGTGTGTGTGTGTGTGTGTGTGTGTGTGTGTGTGTGTGTGTTTGTGTGTGTGTATCAGTCTGTCTGTCTTTCTCTTTCTCTCTCTGTGTGTGTGTGTGTGTGTGTGTGTGTGTGTGTGTGTGTGTGTGTGTGTGTGTATGTGTGTGTGTGTGTGTGTGTGTGTGTGTGTGTGTGTGTGTGTGGCCAATATCTACTCAAGAAATGCTCAGACTTTATTCAAATAAGCAGGTGACACATGACATTACATTTGGCAATAGTTTTTTGCTTTAAAATTAATATCTAGGCATTGTAAAAATCATTATAATAACATTTAATATCTCATTTTGTCAATGTTTATAAATGCCATAGACTTATGCTGGTTCTAATGCTAATGTTGTCCTATAGAGGGGGCTGCAGGATCAGAAATATACTTTATTGTGTTTCCACAGGTTAAAATTAAATGTATAGGCTAGAATCATGGTGAATCAAACCTCAATGGGGTAAATCATGGTAAATCACATTAGAATGTGGTAAATCATGCTGAACTATGGTAAATAATGCTATAATCATGGTGAATCATACTACAATGTGGTAAATCATGGTAAATCATACTACAATGTGGTAAATCATAATAGAATGTGGAAACATGGTAAATCATGGTAAACTATGGTAAATCAGGCTAGGATCATGGTAAATCATATTAGAATGTGGCAACTCGTGGTAAATCATGGTAAATCATATTAGAATGTGGTAACTCGTGGTAAATCATGGTAAACTATGGTAAATCATGCCAGGATCATGGTAAATCATCCTACAATGTGGTAAATCATAGTAAATCATATTAGAATGTGGAAACATGGTAAATCATGGTAAACTATGGTAAATCAGGCTAGGATCATGGTAAATCATACTACAATGTGGTAAATCGTGGTAAATCATATTAGAATGTGGAAACATGGTAAATCGTAGTAAACTATGGTAAATCAGGCTAGAATCATGGTAAATCAAACTGGAACATGGTAAATCACAGTAAATCATGCCAGGACATGCTAAATCAATGTAAGCTATGGTAATTCATGGTAAAATATGGCGAATCACGGTAAAGTATGTTAAATCACTAACACAGGGAATATCATGGTAAATCAGGCAAGAACAAGGTAAATCAAGGTAAACTATGGTGAATCATGGTAAATCACACTAGAACATGGTAAATCATGGTAAACTATGCTAGTACATGGTAAATTAGACCATAGGTGGCACTATAACTGACAAAAAGCTTTGAAAACCATACATATCCTATATTAAATATCCTTTATTGGCTGTAAATGGTCATTTTCATCTATTATGTCAGTGGTTAATTGCTTTCTAAATGAACCTTGGTGTCTTTTGATGCTTTTAGGCTTTAAGTCCTTAAAGGCCTTAAATGCTTGAACCCCGCTAAATGCTGCTTGCAGTTTTAATTAGGGGTTCAAGCACAAGTGCTGAAACCCTATTGTAATTGTACTGATTTTTATTATTATTATTGAGCACGAAGTGCTGAAACCCTATTGTAATTGTAATGGATTTTTATTATTATTATTATTATTATTATTATTATTATTATTTTTCTTCTCCGCTAAAAACGCATCGTGCAGACCAAACCGTAAGTGCTAGAGACTTCAAACCTGGCCAGATGGTAGTCCTCAATTTGGGGAGAAGCTGAGAAGCTATGACCCCAATTGGCCAATAGGTGGCGCTACAGCAACCAAAAGCGCGTTATGGCTCATAACTCCCAAATCGTTTGTCACAGACTCAAGTGTCTTATATCATTGGAAAGCTGAGTCCATGACGAACAAAATGTATATCTCCGATTTAATTTCCGGTATGCAAATTTTTCCGCCATTTTGAATTATGTTGAAAACCTACTTTTGCAAACTAGTCCCTGGTTTTTTGGACCGATCGGAACCAAACCAGTGCAGAAATGTTCTCTGTAGTCTATATATCAATAATTATTGATAAAAGGAGACATTGCGATTCACGGTTGCTAAGGGGCGCCAAAATGGACGTTCAAGGCGGAGCCTATTTTACTAAAAAGGCTATAACTCAAGAAGGAAATGAGATATCTTCACCAAACTTGGTACACATTTGTATGGGCTCAGTCCTTGGTCACGATAAAAATCGCGAAGATTGAGCTCTAGGTGGCGCTATAATGGGCAAAAACATAAAAAAGACTATGACCACCTGATCGTTAGTCCGATTGACTCAAAAATTGGTATGCAGTGTCTTGGTCCAAGGCCCCATGTATGTCTATGAGGACATTGGCGTATCTCAAAAACATGGCCGCCATCAACCAATTAAATTTGAGCACCTATAAGACAAGGTTAACGGAGGCCGATCGGAACGAAACTCGATGAGCATGTTCGACTCATGGCCCTAGAGGTCTGTAAGAATTTTGAAAGAAATCGCCACTAGTTGGCGCTAACGAGTTTTATGGCTCTGTAATCACATGGTGTTGCACACATCCACAAAATATGCATATCATATGATAGATCTCCTCATGTTGAACAACTTTGCCTCTAGAATCATTGCTGTCAATCAAATCGTTCATTAAATATTTGTGATTATGTTAAAAACCTACTTTTGCAAACTAGTCCCTGGTTTTTTACCCGATCGGAACCAAACCAGTCTAGGACAATTCTCTGGACTCTCTAGATCAATAATTATTGAAAAAAAGTTGAACTTTTGCATTTGGATGGCTATAACAGGGTCATTTAAAGAATAGGTGTGGCAAAATGCACTCACAAGCCTATAAATCCTAAAGGGAAACTCAAAACTTCACAAAAATTGGTGCGCACGTGTAGCATGTGAGTCTAAAGAAGGATACACACTTTAATGGAAATCGGACCATAGGTGGCGCTATAACTGTTAAAAAGCTTTAAAAACCATGCACTGCCTATGGTAAACGGCCTGTATTGGCTGTAATCACGTGGTGTTACACATATCCACACAATATTCATATCACTGGATAGATCTCCTCATGTTGAACAACTTTGCCTCAAGAACCACTGGTGTCAATCAAATTGTTAATTAAATATTCACAATTATGTTAAAAATCTACTTTTGTAAACTAGTCCTAGGATTTTTGATCAATCTGAATAAAACAAATGCAGTATAATTTTCTGGACTCTCTTGATAGATAATTAAAAAAAAATTGAACTTTGCACTTTGTGTTCTTATAAAAGGGTCATTTCAAAATGAGACCTTGGCCAAGTGTCACCAAAGACCCATAACTCCTCATGTAATGCTCAGATCTTCTTAAAAGTGTGTGAGCACATGTCATATGACTCTAAACAAGCATGCAATATTCCACTGAGATCGGGCAAAAGGTGCGTCTACAACAGCTAAAATGGTGAAATCTGACAGTTTGCCTATCATTGCACATCACCTGCAATTCCAGTACAACCACCGGAGGGCAGCAGAAGACCACTCATTGGCTCATTCTCCTTAATAATGCAGTTTAATCATATTAAAACTGTATACAATCATTAAAATAACATTACAAATCACCTTTTGTTGAGGTTTAACACTTCATTTGTTAATTTAATTAATGTTTTTGCAATAATATTGCATTATAGTTACAATAATACCTGAAAAAGATGTTTTAAAGGAGAAAACCTAAAATAAACAATTGGTTACCCATTATTTATTTCAAATATCTATATATGCAACAAATGTGTATGTGAGTTGGCACCTTTGAAGGCATTAACTTGGAAAATGTGCCCATTAAATGAAAAAACAGACTGTTTTTAAATGAAAGTGAGCCAATGAGTGGTTCTCTGCTGCCACCTGCTGGATAAGGTTATTATTATTTTTCTTCTCCCCTAAAACTGATCGTGCAGACCAAACCGTAAGGGCTAGAGACTTCAAACCTGGCCAGATGGTAGCCCTCAAGTTGGGGAGAACCTGAGAAGATATAACCCTGATTGGCCAATAGGTGGCGCTACAGCGATCAAAAGCGCATAATAGATCATAACTCCCAAACCATTTGTCACAGACTCAAGTGTCTTATATCACTGGAAAGGTGAGTCCATGTCGAACAAAACGTATATATCCGATTTCATTTCCGGTATGCAAATTTTTCCGCCATTTTGAATTTTGTCAAAAACCTACTTTTGCAAACTAGTCCTAGGTTTTTTGCCCGATCGGAACCAATCCAGTGAAGAAATGTGCTCTGGAGTCTGACTATCAATGATTATTGAAAAAAAGTAGAAATTTCGATTCAAGGACGATAAGGAGCGTGAAAATGTACATTTAGGGTGGAGCCAATTTTACAAAAAATGTTATAACTCAAGAACGAAATGAGATATATTCACCAAACTTGGTACACATGTGTATGGGCTCAATCCTAGGTCACGCTACAAAAATTGCGACGATTGACCACTTGGTGGCGCTATAACATGAAAAAAAATTAAAAAGGGCTATGGCCACCTGATCGTTAGTCCAATTGACTCGAAAATTGGTATGCAGTGTCTTGGCCCAAGTTACCATTTATATCTATGAGGACATTGGTGTATTTAAAAAAACATGGCCACCATCAACCAATAAGTTCCGATAGGACAAACTTCACTGGTTGATGGTGGCCATGTTTTTTGAAATACACCATTCTTAAAGGCCTTAAATACTCGAACCCCGCTAAATGCTGCTCGCAGCTTTAATTAGGGGTTCGAGCACGAAGTGCTGAACACCTATTGTATTTGTGCTGATTTTTATTATTATTATTATTATTATTATTCAGCCGAAAAACGCATCGTGCAGACCAAACCGTAAGGGCTAGAGACTTGAAACTTGGCCAATAGGTAGTACAAAAATCGAGGAGAGGTTATCAAATTATGAGCCAGATTGGCCTATAGGTGGCGCTATAGCAATCAATTGCGCGAAACTGCTCATAACTCATATACCGTATGTCGAGACTCAAGTGTCTGATATCATTGGAAAGCTGAATACCTGACGTAAAAAACGTATATCTCCGATTTCATTTCCGGTATGCAAATTTTCCCGCCATTTTGAATTTTGTCGAAACATACTTTTGCCAACTATTCCTAGGTTTTTTGTCCAATCAGAACCAAACCAGTGCCAAAATGTCCACTGGAGTCTGATTATCAAAAATAATTGAAAAAATTTGAAATTTCGATTCACGGTCGTTAAGGGGCGTAAAAACGGACGTTTAGGGCGGGCCTATTTTACTAAAAAGGCTATAACTCAAAAGGAAATGAGATATCTTCACCAAACTTGGTAAACATATGTAAGGGCTCAGTCTTTGGTCAGGATAAAAATCGCATTGATTGGCCACTTGGTGGCGCTATAACATGAAAAACCCTGAAAAGGGCTATAACCACATGACCGCTATTCCGATTGACTTGAAAATTGGTATGCAGTGTCTTGGTCCAAGGTACCATATATATCTATGAGGACATTGGCGTATCTTAAAAACATGGCCGCCACAGCCAATTAAGTTTGAGCACTTATTAGACAAGGTTAATGGAGGCCGATCGGAATGAAACTCGTGGGCATGTTTGACTCATGGCCCTAGAGGTCTGTAAGAATTTTGAAAGAAATCGCCACTAGTTGGCGCTAACGAGTTTAATGGCTCTGTAATCACGTGGTGTTGCACACATCCACAAAATATGCATATCATTTGATAGATCTCCTCATGTTGAACATCTTTGCTTCTAGAACCATTGCTGTCAATCAAATCGCATTAAATATTCGCAATTATGTCAAAAACCTACTTTTAGAACTAGTCCCTGGTTTTTTGCCCGATCGAATCAAACCAGTCTAGGACAATTCTCTGGACTCTCTAGATCAATAATTAAAAAAAGTTTAACTTTTGCATTTGGATGGCTATAACAGAGTCATTTAAAAAAGAGGTGTGGCAAAATGCACTCAAAAGCCTATAAATCCTAAAGGGAAACTCAAAACTTCACGGAAATTGTTGGGTATATGTGGCATAACATGCTGAAGAAGCATGCAAAGTTTTATGAAGATCAAACTATAGGTGGCGCTATAACTGTTAAAAAGCTTTAAAACCATGCATTTCCTATGGAAATTTGCCTGTATTAGCTGCAAATGGTATTTTCCATCTGTTGCAATATAATGTTTAAATCATTTGTTAGATCTGCTCATTCTGACTCTCTAGGTCAATAATTATAAAGAAAAATAACTTTTACAATTGGATGGCTATAATAGTCATATCAATATGTGATTTTGACCAAATGTCCCCAAAAAGCCTTTAACTCTCATTGAATGTTTAGATAATCTCAAAAGAGGGAAGTACGTGTGACACATGACTCTAAACAAGCATACAACATTTCATGGAGATCAGGCAATAGATGCCTCTATAAAAGTTAAAAAAGTGACAATGCTTATATTGGTGTATTACATTAAATTGCCATAAAGCCACCAGAGGGCAGCATAAGACCACTTATTGGTTCATTCTGCTCACTAAGCATATATAAACTTTATAAAATCATTATAATAACATTGCAAATCACATTTTGACAATGTTTATCAATTAATTTGTTCATTTGATGTGTTTTTCACAATATTACATTACAATTCAAAATAACACCTGAAAATATGTTTTAAAGGAAAACATAGAATAAGTAATTTGTTATATCCTTTTTAAATTCAAATATCTATATCTGCAACAAAATGTGTATGTGAGTTAGCACATTTGAAGGCATTCACCGGGAAAATGTGCCCATTAAATGAAAAAAACAGACGCTTTACAATGAAAATGAGCTAATGAGTGGTTCTCTGCTGCCACCTGCTGGTTTTAAAATCTCATTTTGACATACTACTTGATTATATTGCTCTATAATTCATATTTAGACATTATAAAACCACTATTTTAACATTTACAATCACATTTTGACAAATTTGATCAATTCATTTTTATTTAAACAGTGGTATTGACAATTCTGCCAAACAATGATGGTATGATTAATGTGTAAAAATTAATACAAGACTAGGAGTAAGCATTGTGTTACTAATAATTTATTTAAAATATCTGCATGTAAAACAGAAGTGTGTGTGTGTGTGTGTGTGTGTGTGTGTGTGTGTGTGTGTGTGTGTGTGTGTGTGTGTGTGTTAGAATGTTGTAACTCATGGTAAAACATGGTAAACTATGGTAAATCAGGCTAGGATTGTGGTAAATCATACTACAATGTGGTAAATCATGGTAAATCATATTAGAATGTGGTAACTCTTGGTAAATCATGGTAAACTATGGTAAATCAGGCTACAATGTGGTAAATCATACTACAATGTGGTTAAATCATGGTAAATAATATTAAAATATGGAAACATGGTAAATCATGGTAAACTATGGTAAATCAGGCTAGGATCATGGTAAATCATACTACAATGTGGTAAATCGTGGTAAATCATATTAGAATGTGGAAACATGGTAAATCATAGTAAACTGTGGTAAATTAGGCTAGGATCATGGTAAATCCAACTGGAACATGGCAATTCATGGTAAAATATGGCGAATCACGGTAAAGTATGTTAAATCACTAACACAGGGAATATCATGGTAAATCAGGCAAGAACATGGTAAATAAAGGTAAACTATGCTGAATCATGGTAAATCACACTAGAACATGGTAAATCAAGGTAAACTATGGTGAATCATGGTAAATCACACTAGAACATGGTAAATCAAGGTAAACTATGGTGAATCATGGTAAATCACACTAGAACATGGTAAATCATGGTAAACTATGCGCTAGGGGTTCAAGCAATTGTAATTGTACTGGTTTTTATTATTATTATTCTCGCAAACGCATCGCAGCCCAAACCGTAAATGCTGGAGCGTTGAAACTTTGTCAGATGGTAGTCCTCAGCCTGGGACGAACCTGAAAAGCTATGACCCCAATTGGCCTATAGGTGGCGCTACAGCAAACAAAAGCGCGAAATTGCTCATATCTCCCAAACCGTTTGTCACAGACTCAAGTGTCTTATATCACTGGAAAGCTGAGTGCTTGCCGAACAAAACGTATATCTTCGATTTAATTTCCGGTATGCAAATTTTTCCGCCATTTTGAATTTAGTTGAAAACCTACTTTTGCGAACTAGTCCCTGGATTTTTGCTCGATCAGAACCAAACCAGTGCGGAAATGTTCTATGGAGTCTACATATCAATAATTATCGAAAAAAGTTGAACTTTCGATTCAAGGTCGTTAAGGGCGTAAAAATGTTTGTCAGGGCGGAGCCAATTTTACTAAAATGGCTATAACTCAACAACTAAATGAGATATAGTCACCAAACTTGGTACACATGTGTATGGGCTAAATTTGAGGTCACAGTAAAAAAATCGAGAAGATTGAGCTCTAGGTGGCGCTATAATGTGAAAAACATAAAAAGACTATGACCACCTGACCGTTAGTCCGATTGACTTGAAAATTGGTGTGCAGTGTCTTGGTCCAAGGCCCCATGTATGTCTATGAGGACATTGGCGTATCTCAAAAACATGGCCGCCATCAACCAATTAATTTTGAGCACCTATAAGACAAGGTTAACGGAAGCCGATCGGAACGAAACTCGATGGGCATGTTCGACTCATGGCCCTAGAGGTCTGTAAGAATTTGAAAGAAATCGCCACTAGTTGGCGCTAACGAGTTTTATGGCTCTGTAATCACATGGTGTTGCACACATCCACAAAATGCATATCATATGATAGATCTCTTCATGTTGAACAACTTTGCCTCTAGAACCATTGCTGTCAATCAAATCGTTCATTAAATATTCGCGATTATGTTAAAAACCTACTTTTGCGAACTAGTCCCTGGTTTTTTGCCTGATCGGAACCAAACCAGTCTAGGACAATTCTCTGGACTCTCTAGATCAATAATTATTGAAAAAGTTGAACTTTTGCATTTGGAAAGCTATAACAGGGTCATTTAGAAAAGAGGTGTGGGAAAATGCACTCAAAAGCCTATAAATCCTAAAGGGAAACTCAAAACTTCACGAAAATTGTTGGGTATATGTGGCATAACATGCTGAAGAAGCATGCAAAGTTTTATGAAGATCGGACTATAGGTGGCGCTATAACTGTTAAAAAGCTTTAAAACCATGCATTTCCTATGGAAAATTGCCTGTATTAGCTGCAAATGGTATTTTCCATCTGTTGCAATATAATGTTTAAATCATTTGTTAGATCTGCTCATTCTGACTCTCTACGTCAATAATTATATAGAAAAAATAACTTTTACAATTGGATGGCTATAATAGTCAAATCAATATGTGATTTTGATCATATGTCCCCAAAAAGCCTTTAACTCCTCATTGAATGTTTAGATAATCTCAAAAAGAGGGAAGTACGTGTGACACATGACTCTAAACAAGCATACAACATTTCATGGAGATCAGGCAATAGATGCCTCTATAAAAATTAAAAAAGTGACAATGCTTATATTGGTGTATTACATTAAATTGCCATAAAGCCACCAGAGGGCAGCATAAGACCACTTATTGGTTCATTCTGCTCACTAAGCATATATAAACTTTATAAAATCATTATAATAACATTGCAAATCACATTTTGACAATGTTTATCAATTAATTTGTTCATTTGATGTGTTTTTCACAATATTACATTACAATTCAAAATAACACCTGAAAATATGTTTTAAAGGGGAAAACATAGAATAAGTAATTTTATATACCCTTTATTAAATTCAAATATCTATATCTGCAACAAAATGTGTATGTGAGTTAGCACATTTGAAGGCATTCACCCGGGAAAATGTGCCCATTAAATGGAAAACAGACATTTAAAATGAAAATGAGCTAATGAGTGGTTCTCTGCTGCCACCTGCTGGTTATAAAAGTCATTTTGTCATACTACTTGATTATATTGCTCTATAATTCATATTTAGACATTATAAAACCACTATTTTAACATTTACAATCACATTTTGACAAATTCGATCAATTCATTTTTATTTAAACAGTGGTATTGACAATTCTGCCAAACAATGATGGTATGATTAATGTGTAAAAATTACTACAAGACTAAGAGTAAGCATTGTGTTACTAATAATTTTTTTAAAATATCTACATGTAAAACAGAAGTGTGTGTGTGTGTGTGTGTGTGTGTGTCTGTCTGTCTGTCTCTCTCTTCTCTGTGTGTGTGTGTGTGTGTGTGTGTGTGTGTGTGTGTGTGTGTGTGTGTGTGTGTGTGTGTGTGTGTGTGTGGCCAATATCTACTCAAGAAATGCTCAGACTTTATGCAAATAAGCAGGTGACAAATGACATTACATTTGGCAATAGTTTTTTGCTTTAAAATTAATATCTAGGCATTGTAAAAATCATTATAATAACATTTAATATCCCATTTTGTCAATGTTTATCAATGCCATAGACTTATGCTGGTTCTAATGCTAATGTTGTCCTATAGAGGGGCTGCAGATCAGAAATATACTTTCTTGTGTTTCCACAGGTTAAAATTAAATGTATAGGCTAGAATCATGGTGAATCAAACCTCAATGGGGTAAATCATGGTAAATCACATTAGAATGTGGTAAATCATGGTGAACTATGGTAAATAATGCTATAATCATGGTACATCATATTAGAATATGGAAACATGGTAAATCATGGTGAACTATGGTAAATAATGCTATAATCATGGTGAATCATACCACAATGTGGTAAATCATGGTAAATCATATTAGAATGTGGTAACTCATGGTAAAACATGGTAAACTATGGTAAATCAGGCTAGGATCATGGTAAATCATATTAGAATGTGGCAATTTGTGGTAAATCATGGTAAATCATATTAGAATGTGGTAACTCGTGGTAAATCATGGTAAACTATGGTAAATCATGCCAGGATCATGGTAAATCATACTACAATGTGGTAAATCATAGTAAATCATATTAGAATGTGGAAACATGGTAAATCATGGTAAACTATGGTAAATCATAGAATCATGGTAAATCATACTACAATGTAGTAAATCGTGGTAAATCATATTAGAATGTGGAAACATGGTAAATCGTAGTAAACTATGGTAAATCAGGCTAGAATCATGCTAAATAAAACTGGAACATGGTAAATCAAAGTAAATCATGCCAGGACATGCTAAATCAATGTAAGCTATGGTAATTCATGGTAAAATATGGCGAATCACGGTAAAGTATGGTAAATCACTAACACAGGGAATATCATGGTAAATCAGGCAAGAACATGGTAAATCAAGGTAAACTATGGTGAATCATGGTAAATCACACTAGAACATGGTAAATCATGGTAAACTATGCTAGTACATGGTAAATTAGACCATAGGTGGCGCTATAACTGACAAAAAGCTTTGAAAACCACACATATCCTATATTAAATTGCCTTTATTGGCTGTAAATGTTCATTTTATCTATTATGTCAGTGGTTAAATGCTTGCTAAATGAACCTTGGTGTCTTTTGATGCTTTTATGCTTTAAGTCCTTAAAGGCCTTAAATGCTTGAACGCTAAATGCTTTTAATTAGGGGTTCAAGCACGGCTGAAACCCTATTGTAATTGTACTGATTTTTATTATTATTATTATTATTATTCTCCGGTAAAACGCATCGTGCAGCCCAAACCGTAAGGGCTGGAGCGTTGAAACTTTGTCAGATGGTAGTCCTCAGCCTGGGACGACCCTGAGAAGCTATGACCCCAAATGGCCTATAGGTGGCGCTACAGCAACCAAAAGCGCAAAATAGCTCATAACTCCTAAACCGTTTGGTCCACACTCAAGTGTCTTATATCACTGGAAAGCTGAGTCCTTGCCAAACAAAACGTATATCTCCGATTTCATTTCCGGTATGCAAATTTTTCCGCCATTTTGAATATTGTTGAAAACCTACTTTTGCGAACTAGTCCCTGGTTTTTGGCCTGATCGGAACCAAACCAGTTCACAACTGTTCTCTGGAGACTGAATATCAATAATCATTGAAAAAAAGTAGAAATTTCGATTCATGGTTGATAAGGGCGACAAAATGGACGTTCAGGGCGGAGCCTATTTTACTAAAAAGGCTATAACTCAAAAAGTAAATTAGATATATTCATCAAACTTGGTACACATGTGTATGGACTCAATTTGAGGTCACAGTAAAAAAAAGGCGAAGATTGAGCTCTAGGTGGCGCTATAATGTTACAAAACATAATAAAGGCTATGACCACCTGACCGTTAGTCTGATTGACTTGAAAATTGGTGTGCAGTGTCTTGGTCCAAGGCCCCATGTATGTCTATGAGGACATTGGCGTATCTCAAAAAACATGGCCGCCATCAACCAATTAAGTTTGAGCACCTATAAGACAAGGTTAACGGAGGCCGATCGAACGAAACTCGATGGGCATGTTCGACTCATGGCCCTAGAGGTCTGTAAGAATTTTGAAAGAAATCGCCACTAGTTGGCGCTAACGAGTTTTATGGCTCTGTAATCACATGGTGTTGCACACATCCACAAAATATGCATATCATAAGATAGATCTCCTCATGTTGAACAACTTTGCCTCTAGAACCATTGCTGTCAATCAAATCGCTTCATTAAATATTTACAATTATGTTAAAAACCTACTTTTGCGAACTAGTCCCTGGTTTTTTGCCCGATCGAACCAAACCAGTCTAGAACAATTCTCTGGACTCTCTAGATCAATAATTATTGAAAAAGTTGGACTTTTGCATTTGGATGGCTATAACAGGGTCATTTAAAAAGAGGTGTGGAAAATGCACTCAAAAGCCTATAAATCCTAAAGGAAAACTCAAAACTTCATAAAATTGTTGGGTATATGTGGCATAACATGCTGAAGAAGCATGCAAAGTTTTATGGAGATCGGACTATAGGTGGCGCTATAACTTTTAAAAAGCTTTAAAACCATGCATTTCCTATGGAAAATTGCCTGTATTAGCTGCAAATGGTATTTTCCATCAGTTGCAATATAATGTTTAAAACATTCATTAGATCTGCTCATTCTGACTCTCTAGGTCAATAATTATATAGAAAAATACTTTTACAATTGGATGGCTATAATAGTCAAATCAATATGTGATTTTGACCAAATGTCCCCAAAAGCCTTTAACTTCTCATTGAATGTTTAGATAATCTCAAAAAGAGGGAAGTACATGTGACACATGACTCTAAACAAGCATACAACATTTCATGGAGATCAGGCAATAGATGCCTCTTTAAAAATTAAAAAAGTGACAATGCTTATTTTGGTGTATTAAATTAAATTGCCATAAAACCACCAGAGGGCAGCATAAGACCACTTATTGGTTCATTCTGCTCACTAAGCATATATAAACTTTATAAAATCATTATAATAACATTGCAAATCACATTTTGACAATGTTTATCAATTAATTTGTTCATTTGATGTGTTTTTCACAATATTACATTACAATTCAAAATAACACCTGAAAATATGTTTTAAAGGGGAAAAGATAGAATAAGTAATTAAATTAAAGGCATTCACCCGGGAAAATGTGCCCATTAAATGGAAAACAGACGTTTACAATGAAAATGAGCTAATGAGTGGTTCTTGGAGTAAGCATTGTGTTACTAATAATTTATTTAAAATATCTACATGTAAAACAGAAGTGTGTGTGTGTGTGTGTGTGTGTGTGTGTGTGTGTGTGTGTGTGTGTGTGTGTGTGTGTGTGTGTGTGTGTGTGTGTGTGTGTGTGTGTGTGTGTGTGTGTGTGTGTGTGTGTGTGTGTGTGTGTGTATCAGTCTGTCTGTCTTTCTCTCTCTCTCTCTCTCTCTCTCTCTGTATGTGTGTGTGTGTGTGTGTGTGTGTGTGGCCAATATCTACTCAAGAAATGCTTAGACTTTATTCAAATAAGCAGGTGACACATGACATTACATTTGGCAATAGTTTTTGCTTTAAAATTAATATCTAGGCATTGTAAAAATCATTATAATAACATTTAATATCCCATTTTGTCAATGTTTATCAATGCCATAGACTTGTGCTGGTTCTAATGCTAATGTTGTCCTATAGAGGGCTGCAGGATCAGAAATATACTTTCTTGTGTTTCCACAGGTTAAAATTAAATGTATAGGCTAGAATCATGTTGAATCAAACCTCAATGGGTAAATCATGGTAAATCACATTAGAATTTGGTAAATCATGCTGAACTATGGTAAATAATGCTATAATCATGGTGAATCATACCACAATGTGGTAAATCATACTACAATGTGGTAAATCATATTGGAATGTGGAAACATGGTAAATCATGGTAAACTATGGTAAATCAGGCTAGGATCATGGTAAATCATATTAGAATGTGACAATTTGTGGTAAATCATGGTAAATCATATTAGAATGTGGCAATTTGTGGTAAATCATGGTAAATCATATTAGAATGTGGTAACTCGTGGTAAATCATGGTAAACTATGGTAAATCATGCCAGGATCATGGTAAATCATCCTACAATGTGGTAAATCATAGTAAATCATATTAGAATGTGGAAACATGGTAAATCATGGTAAACTATGGTAAATCAGGCTAGAATCATGGTAAATAAAACTGGAACATGGTAAATCACAGTAAATCATGCCAGGACATGCTAAATCAATGTAAGCTATGGTAATTCATGGTAAAATATGGCGAATCACGGTTAAGTATGTTAAATCACTAACACAGGGAATATCATGGTAAATCAGGCAAGAACATGGTAAATCAAGGTAAACTATGGTGAATCATGGTAAATCACACTAGAACATGGTAAATCATGGTAAACTATGCTAGTACATGGTAAATTAGACCATAGGTGGCGCTATAACTGACAAAAGCTTTGAAAACCACACATATCCTATATTAAATTGCCTTTATTGGCTGTAAATGGTCATTTTCATCTATTATGTCAGTGGTTAAATGCTTTCTAAATGAACCTTGGTGTCTTTTGATGCTTTTAGGCTTTAAGTCCTTAAAGGCCTTAAATGCTTGAACCCGCTAAATGCTGCTTGCAGCTTTAATTATTATTATTATTATTATCGTGCAGCCCAAACCGTAAGGGCTGGAGCGTTGAAACTTTGTCAGATGGTAGTCCTCAGCCTGGGACGAACCTGATAAGCTATGACCCCAATTGGCCTATAGGTGGCGCTACAGCAACCAAAAGCGCACAATGGCTCATAACTCCTAAACCGTTTGGTCCACACTCAAGTGTCTTATATCACTGGAAAGCTGAGTCCTTGCCAAACAAAACGTATATCTCCGATTTCATTTCCGGTATGCAAATTTTTCCGCCATTTTGAATTTTGTTGAAAACCTACTTTTGCGAACTAGTCCCTGGATTTTTGCCCGATCAGAACCAAACCAGTGCAGAAATGTTCTATGGAGTCTAAATATCAATAATTATCGAAAAAGTTGAAATTTCGATTCAAGGTCGTTAAGGGCGTAAAAATGTTTGTCAGGGAGCCAATTTTACTAAAATGGCTATAACTCACAACCTAAATGAGATATAGTCACCAAACTTGGTACACATGTGTATGGGCTCAATTTGAGGTCACAGTAAAAAAATCGCGAAGATTGAGCTCTAGGTGGCGCTATAATGTGAAAAACATAAAAAGACTATGACCACCTGACCGTTAGTCCGATTGACTAAAATTGGTATGCAGTGTCTTGGTCCAAGGCCCCATGTATGTCTATGAGGACATTGGCGTATCTCAAAAAACATGGCCGCCATCAACCAATTAAATTTGAGCACCTATAAGACAAGGTTAACGGAAGCCGATCGAACGAAACTCGATGGGCATGCTCGAATCATGGCCCTAGAGGTCTGTAAGAATTTTGAAAGAAATCGCCACTAGTTGGCGCTAACGAGTTTTATGGCTCTGTAATCACATGGTGTTGCACACATCCACAAAATATGCATATCATATGATAGACCTCCTCATTCTGAACAACTTTGCCTCTAGAACTATTGTTGTCAATCAAATCGCTCATTGAATATTCGCGATTATGTTAAAAAGCTACTTTTGCGAACTAGTCCCTGGTTTTTGCCCGATCGAACCAAACCAGTCTAGGACAATTCTATGGACTCTTTAGATCAATAATTATCAAAAAAGTTGAACTTTTGCATTTGGATGGCTATAACAGAGTCATTTAAAAAGAGGTGTGGAAAATGCACTCAAAAGCCTATAAATCCTAAAGGTAAACTCAAAACTTCACGAAAATTGTTGGGTATATGTGGCATAACATGCTGAAGAAGCATGCAAAGTTTTATGAAGATCAAACTATAGGTGGCGCTATAACTGTTAAAAGCTTTAAAACCATGCATTTCCTATGGAAATTTGCCTGTATTAGCTGCAAATGGTATTTTTCCATCTGTTGCAATATAATGTTTAAATCATTTGTTAGATCTGCTCATTCTGACTCTCTACGTCAATAATTATATAGAAAAATAACTTTTACAATTGGATGGCTATAATAGTCATATCAATATGTGATTTTGACCAAATGTCCCCAAAAAGCCTTTAACTCCTCATTGAATGTTTAGATAATCTCAAAAGAGGGAAGTACATGTGACACATGACTCTAAACAAGCATACAACATTTCATGGAGATCAGGCAATAGATGCCTCTATAAAAGTTAAAAAGTGACAATGCTTATATTGGTATGTTACTTAAATTGCCATAAAGCCACCAGAGGGCAGCATAAGACCACTTATTGGTTCATTCTGCTCACTAAGCATATATAAACTTTATAAAATCATTATAATAACATTGCAAATCACATTTTGACAATGTTTATCAATTAATTTGTTCATTTGATGTGTTTTTCACAATATTACATTACAATTCAAATAACACCTGAAAATATGTTTTAAAGGGGAAAACATATTTTATATACCCTTTATTAAATTCAAATATCTATATCTGCAACAAATGTGTATGTGAGTTAGCACATTTGAAGGCATTCACCCGGGAAAATGTGCCCATTAAATGGAAAACAGACGTTTACAATGAAAATGAGCTAATGAGTGGTTCTCTGCTGCCACCTGCTGGTTTTAAAAAGTCATTTTGTCATACTACTTGATTATATTGCTCTATAATTCATATTTAGACATTATAAAACCACTATTATAACATTTACAATCACATTTTGACAAATTCAATCAATTCATTTTTATTTAAACAGTGGTATTGACAATTCTGCCAAACAATGATGGTATGATTAATGTGTAAAAATTACTACAAGACTAGGAGTAAGCATTGTGTTACTAATAATTTATTTAAAATATCTACATGTAAAACAGAAGTGTGTGTGTGTGTGTGTGTGTGTGTGTGTGTGTGTGTGTGTGTGTGTGTGTGTGTGTGTGTGTGTGTGTGTGTGTGTGTGTGTGTGTGTGTGTGTGTGTGTGTGTGTGTGTGTATCAGTCTGTCTGTCTCTCTCTCTCTCTCTCTCTCTGTAGTGTGTGTGTGTGTGTGTGTGTGTGGCCAATATCTACTCAAGAAATGCTCAGACTTTATTCAAATAAGCAGGTGACACATGACATTACATTTGGC
>CM040910.1:15457350-15642350 GCA_023029165.1 Gobiocypris rarus | reverse complement strand
AACCAAACCAGTGCCAAAGTGTTCTCCATGGTCTCATTATCTATATCTATCAAAAAACTTGATATTTCGATTCATTGTCGCTTTGGGGCAACAAAATGGATGTTCAGGCGGAGCCTATTTTACTAAAAATATTATAACTCAAGAAAGCAATAAGATAATTTCACCAAACTTGGAACACATGTGTATGGGCTCAGTCTTTGTTAAAAAAAATTAAAATTACGACGATTGACCACTTGGTGGCGCTATAACATGAAAAAAACATGAAAAAGGCTATGACCACCTGACTGTTGGTCAATTGACATGAAAATCGGTATGCAGTGTCTAGGTTCCAAGTGCCGTGAGTTATTGAGAACATCGGCATATCTCAAAAAACATGGCGCCATCAACCAATTAAGTTTGAGCACCTATAAGACAAGGTTAACGGAGGCCGATCAGAACAAAACTCGATGGGCATGTTCGACTCATGGCCCTAGAGGTCTGTAACAATTTTGAAAGAAATCGCCACTAGTTGGCGCTAACAAGTTTTATGGCTCTGTAATCACATGGTGTTGCAAACATCCACAAAATGTTCATATCATATGATAGATCTCCTCATGCTGAACAACTTTGCCTCTAAAACCATTGCTGTCAATCAAATCGTTCATTAAATATTCGCGATTATGTTAAAAACGTACTTTTGCGAACTAGTCCCTGGTTTTTTGCCTGATCGGAACCAAACCAGTCTAGGACAATTCTCTTGACTCTTTAGATCAATAATTATCGAAAAAGTTGAACTTTACCCTTTGGGAAGCTATAACAGGGTCATTTAGAAAAGGGGCGTGGCAAAATACACTCAAAAGCCTTTAAATCCTAAAGGAAAACTCAAAACTTCACGAAAATTGTTGGGTATATGTGAAATAACATAGTGAAGAAGCATGCAAAGTTTTATGGAGATCAAACTATAGGTGGCGCTATAACTGTTAAAAGCTTTAAAACCATGCATTTCCTATGGTAA
The DNA here is from genome assembly GCA_023029165.1 of Gobiocypris rarus. NCBI lineage: Eukaryota > Metazoa > Chordata > Actinopteri > Cypriniformes > Gobionidae > Gobiocypris > Gobiocypris rarus. The sequence continues at coordinate 15,641,356 of CM040910.1, read as the reverse complement.
ATTGCCTGTATTGGCTTTAAATGGTCTTTTCCATCTATTATCACATAATGTTTAAATCATTTGTTAGATCTGCTCATTCTGACTCTCTAGGTCAATAATTATCAAACTTTTGCATTTGTTTGAATATGATAGGTAATTTTAAATTGTAGCTAGTCAAAAGTTAAAGGACAATCTCCACCAATCTCGCAGCACTTGCCTTTTTCGAATCATCTAGATGAACTCTATCAATGGTATGAATTTCAGGCGTTTCGTTGAGTTTTCGAGATTTTTGAGAAAAACATCGGGCGCTTTTTAAAATGGCGCCGCCAATGACGCCACACCCGGTACAAAATCGCCATAACTCGGGAACGGAAAGTGTCAGCGCTGTCAAACTTGGGTGGGTAAGACCACTCAGGCCCTTGCCCGAACACAACGATCGCAGACCTCTAGGACGCCGCGGATCGCTATTTTGCGGACCCCGCCTATATCGCATCTTACTCCCGACACGGATGAGTCTGAAGACATGTGAGAGCTCATTCTAAAGGGCAAATCCAGCCCTATAATCGACCTGATTTTCAAAGTTTTGCTCTAGCCGCTTTTTGAGATATAAGCCCCAAAAGATACATGTTTAACCGGCATTACTCCAGTCCCCTTGGTCCAGGACCCCAGGGAAAGTCTCATTCTATAGGGGCCATTGGGCACTCTCTCTGACCCGAGTTTCAGAATTTTACATTGCTGCATTACAGAGATATTAAGCAAAAATAAAAAGAATAGAAAATTCATTCATGGTTCTCTGGTGCCACCTGCTGGTCATTTTGTCATGCTATTCACTCCAATCTGAGATTATGAAATCACTTGTTCAATCCTATTTAACTTAAAATAAATGTTATAAAATCATTACAAATCACATTTTGTCGAAGTTTACCACATTTCTGAAAAATATGTTTTAAAGGGAAAACCTGGACTATGCCATCTGTTGTACACCACCTATTTCAGATATCTATTTCTGCAACCAAATATGTATGTGTGTAATCACATATAAGAGTTAACATGGAAAATGTGTCTTAATACAAACATATACTTTTAAAATTAAAGTCAGCCAATGAGTTATCCTCTACTGCAACCTGCTGCTTAAAATAGTCATTTTGTTCTATAATTCATATTTTGACTTTATAAAGTCACCATTATAACATTTTAAAATCACATTTTGTCAGTTCATCACTTAATTTCACCTAAACTGTCAATTTTAATTATTTACTGTTTAAAGGCCTTAAATTCAACAGGCCTTAAATGCTTAAAGGCTTTAAATGCTTTAAATGCTTGAACCCCGATAAATGCTGCCTGCAGCTTTAATTATTATTATTATTCTCCCGTAAAACGCGTCGTGCAGACCAAACTGTAAGGGCTAGAGACTTGAAACTTGGCCAATAGGTAGTCCAAAAATCGAGGAGAGGTTATCAAATTATGAGCCAGATTGGCCCATAGGTGGCGCTATAACGATCAATTGCGCAAAACTGCTCATAACTCCTAAACCATTGATCATAAGGCTCAAGTGCCTAATATCATTGGAAAGCTGAGCACATGATGAACAAAACTTATATCTCCGAATTCATTTCCGGTATGCAAATTTTTCCGCCATTTTGAATTTTGTCAAAAACCTACTTTTGCAAACTAGTCCTAGGTTTTTCGCCATATTGAAACCAAACCAGTGCCAAAGTGTTCTCCATGGTCTCATTGTCTATATCTATCAAAAAACCTTGATATTTCGATTCATTGTCGCTTTGGGGCAACAAAATGGAGGTTCAGGGGAGCCTATTTTACTAAAAATATTATAACTCAAGAAAGCAATAAGATAATTTCACCAAACTTGGAACACATGTGTATGGGCTCAGTCTTTGTTAAAAAAAAATAAAATGACGATTGACCACTTGGTGGCGCTATAACATGAAAAAACATGAAAAGGCTATGACCACCTGACTGTTGGTCCAATTGACATGAAAATTGGTATGCAGTGTCTAGGTTCCAAGTGCCATGAGAGTTATTGAGAACATCGGCATATCTCAAAAAACATGGCCGCCATCGGCCAATGAATTTTGAGCACCTATTACACAAGTTAACGGAAGTCAATCGAAACGGAACTCGGTGGGCATGTTTGACTCATGGACCCAGAGGTCTGTAAGAATTTTTAAAGAAATCGGCCACTAGTTGGTGCTAATGAGTTTTATGACTCTGTAATCACGTGGTGTTTGACATATCCACAATATTGATATCATTTGATAGAGCTCCTCATACTGAATAACTTTGCCTCAAGAATCAATGCTGTCAATCAAATAGTTTATTAATTATTTGCAAATATGTGAAAAACCTACTTTTGCGAACTAGTCCCTGGGTTTTTGCCTGATCGGAACCAAACCAGTCTAGGACAATTCATTGACTCCTAGATCAATAATTATAGAAAAAGTGAACTTTTGCATTTGGGTGGCTATAACAGGGTCATTTAGAAAAGGCGTGGCAAAATACACTCAAAAGCCTTTAAATCCTAAGGAAAACTCAAAACTTCACGAAAATTGTTGGGTATATGTGAAATAACATGCTGAAGAAGCATGCAAAGTTTTATGGAGATCAAACTATAGGTGGCGCTATAACTGTTAAAAAGCTTTAAAACCATGCATTTCCTATGGTAAATTGCCTGTATTGGCTTTAAATGGTCTTTTCCATCTATTATCACATAATGTTTAAATTATTTGTTAGATCTGCTCATTCTGACTCTCTAGGTCAATAATTATCAAACTTTTGCATTTGTTTGAATATGATAGGGTAATTTTAAATTGTAGCTAGTCAAAAGTTAAAGGACAATCTCCACCAATCTCGGCAGCACTTGCCTTTTTCGAATCATCTAGATGAACTCTATCAATGGTATGAATTTCAGGCGTTTTCGTTGAGTTTTCGGCGAGATTTTTGAGAAAAACATCGGGCGCGTTTTTAAAATGGCGGCCGCCAATGGCGTCACACCCGGCACAAAATCGCTCATAACTCGGGAACGGAAAGTGTCAGCGCTGTCAAACTCGGGTGGGTAAGACCACTCAGGGCCCTTGCCCGAACACAACGATCGCGGACCTCTAGGGCGCCCCTCATGATCGCTATTTCGCGGGACCCCCGCCTATATCGCATCTTACTCCCGACTACGGATGAGTCTGAAGACATGTGAGAGCTCATTCTAAAGGGCAAATCCAGCCCTATAATCGACCTGATTTTCGAAAGTTTTGCTCTAGCCGTTTTTGAGATATAAGCCCCAAAAGGTACATGTTTAACGGGCATTACTCCAGTCCCCTTGGTCCAGGACCCCAGGAAAGTCTCATTCTATAGGGGCCATTGGGCACTCTCTCTGACCAGTTTCAGAATTTTACATTGCTGCATTCCAGAGATATTAAGCAAAAAAAAAAAAATATATTTATTGTTTCATTCATGGTTCTCTGGTGCCACCTGCTGGACATTTTGTCATGCTACTAACCCTTATCTCAGATTATAAAGTCACTTGTTTAACATTTACAATCACATTTTGTCAAAATCATGTATTTCAAAAATCTATCTATATCTGCAACAAAATGTTTATAAGCATGTTTAAAATATAAACTGGAAAATGTGTATTACATATTCCATACAATTGCCATAAAGCCACCAGAGGGCAGCAGAAGACCACTCATTGGCTCATCTTAAGTTTACCACTTAAGAATACGTTTTAAAGGGGAAAACCTGGACTATGCCATCTGTTGTACACCACCTATTTCAGATATCTATATCTGCAACCAAATGTGTATGTGTGTATAATCACATATAAGAGTTAACATGGAAAATGTGTCTTAATACAAACATATACTTTTAAAATTAAAGTCAGCCCATGAGTTATCCTCAACTGCAACCTGCTGCTTAAAATAGTCATTTTGTCCTATAATTCATATTTTGACTTTATAAAGTCACCATTATAACATTTTAAAATCACATTTTGTTGTTCAGTTCATCACTTAATCAGTTCATCACTTAATTTCACCTAAACTGTCAATTTTAATTATTTACTGTTTAAAAGCCTTAAATTCAACAGGCCTTAAATGCTTAAAGGCTTTAAATGCTTTAAATGCTTGAACCCGATAAATGCTGCCTGCAGCTTTAATTATTATTATTCTCCGGTAAAACGATCGTGCAGCCCAAACCGTAAATGCTGGAGCGTTGAAACTTTGTCAAATGGTAGTCCTCAGCCTGGGACGAAAGTGAGAAGCTATGACCCCAATTGGCCAATAGGTGGCGCTACAGCGACCAAAAGCGCGAAATTGCTCATATCTCCCAAACCGTTTGTCACAGACACAAGTGTCTTATATCACTGGAAAGCTGAGTCCTTGCCGAACAAACGGCACTGGATTTTGCCCGATCAGAACCAAACCAGTGCAGAAATGTTCTATGGAGTCTAAATATCAATAATTATCGAAAAAAAGTTGAAATTTCGATTCAAGGTCGTTAAGGGCGTAAAATGTTTGTCAGGGCGGAGCCAAATTTACTAAAATGGCTATAACTCAAAACCTAAATGAGATATAGTCACCAAACTTGGATACACATGTGTAGGGGCTCAATTTGAGGTCACAGTAAAAAAAATCTCAAAGATTGAGCTCTAGGTGGCGCTATAATGTGAAAAAAACATAAAAAAGACTATGACCACCTGACCGTTAGTCCGATTGACTCGAAAATTGGTATGCAGTGTCTTGGTCCAAGGCCCCATGTATGTCTATGAGGACATTGGCGTATCTCAAAAAACATGGCCGCCATCAACCAATTAAGTTTGAGCACCTATAAGACAAGGTTAACGGAGGCCGATCGGAACGAAACTCGATGGGCATGCTCGACTCATGGCCCTAGAGGTCTGTAAGAATTTTGAAAGAAATCGGCCACTAGTTGGCGCTAACGAGTTTTATGGCTCTGTAATCACATGGTGTTTCACACATCCACATAATATGCATATCATATGATAGAACTCCTCATGCTGAACAACTTTGCCTCTAGAACCATTGCTGTCAATCAAATCGTTCATTAAATATTCGCGATTATGTTAAAAAGCTACTTTTGCGAACTAGTCCCTGGTTTTTTGCCCGATCGGAACCAAACCAGTCTAGGACAATTCTCTGGACTCTCTAGATCAATAATTATCGAAAAAGTTGAACTTTTGCATTTGGATGGCTATAACAGGGTCATTTAAAAAGAGGTGTGGAAAAATGCACTCAAAGCCTATAAATCCTAAAGGAAACTCAAAACTTCACGAAAATTGTTGGGTATATGTGGCATAACATGCTGAAGAAGCATGCAAAGTTTTATGAAGATCGGACTATAGGTGGCGCTATAACTGTTAAAAAGCTTTAAAACCATGCATTTCCTATGGAAAATTGCCTGTATTAGCTGCAAATGGTATTTTCCATCTGTTGCAATATAATGTTTAAATCATTTGTTAGATCTGCTCATTCTGACTCTCTCGTCAATAATTATATAGAAAAAATAACTTTTACAATTGGATGGCTATAATAGTCATATCGATATGTGATTTTGACCAAATGTCCCCAAAAACCTTTAACTCCTCATTGAATGTTTAGATAATCTCAAAAGAGGGAAGTACGTGTGACACATGACTCTAAACAAGCATACAACATTTCATGGAGATCAGGCAATAGATGCCTCTATAAAAGTTAAAAGTGACAATGCTTATATTGGTGTATTACATTAAATTGCCATAAAGCCACCAGAGGGCAGCAGAAGACCACTTATTGGTTCATTCTGCTCACTAAGCATATATAAACTTTATAAAATCATTATAATAACATTGCAAATCACATTTTGACAATGTTTATCAATTAATTTGTTCATTTGATGTGTTTTTCGTAATATTACATTACAATTCAAAATAACACCTGAAAATATGTTTTAAAGGGAAAACATAGAATACCGTAAATCCTCTAATATTGGCCTGTATTCCATTAGCGGCGGGTCTCCAACATTGGCCGGTCTCGCTGTCACCGAAGGTAAATAAAGGCCGGTCTCTAATAGCGGCCGGGGCTATTATTAGAACCAACGTTTTTCTGGGCAGGCCTCAAAATTATGCTTGTGATCCCGGTAGTAACATGCAAGTGCCACGGGGAGGGGGTGGTTGCTATGGTAGCCTGGTCATGTCAATCACCTCACTCTTGACTCGCACGTGAGACTTCAGTCACCGGTAGGCTAACGTTTACCATGGCAGCTGCAGAGCCAAAGAGGAGACGAAAATTTGACATCAAGTTCAAAGAGAAAGTGCTGGAATATGCTACAGAGCACTCTGGGAGCAAGCTGCTAAACATTTTAACATTGACCGAAAAGAATTAGATACTGGAAAAAGCAGAAAATGGATCTAGTCGCAGCAAACAAAAGAGAGCAAGACTGCCAGGAGGAGGAGAAAAAGGTTAGCGAGGAGTTGGACACAAAACTCTCTGAGTGGATCCATTCAATGAGGGACAATCATAACCGAGTGTCGAGAAAAATGATCCGAAACAAGGCTCTGGAAATCTACCCGACAGTGAGTGATAGAGGTGCACAATTTCTGGCTAGCAGGGGTTGGCTGCAAAAGTTTTTAAACCGAAATGGCTTCGCATTGCGACGTCGCACCACAATGGCTCAGAAGGACCCAGATCTCCTCACAGAGAAACTTGTCTCATTCGTCGACTATGTGAGCAAGACTGTCGTCTCGAAAAAAATTTCAGAGAAGGACATAATTGCAATGGATGAGACTGCCGTTTGGTTCGATATGGTGTCTCCCAGTACCATTGGACGTAAGGGGGCGAAGAGTGTTGCGCTCAAAACAACAGGGCACGAGAAAAGCCATCTCACTGTTGTCCTTGCTGCCAAGGCTGATGGCACTAAACTAAAGCCATTTGTCATCTTCCGGGGGGCCATCCGTGAAGTGAAGGCAATGCAGCAAGAGATCTCAAGAGCAGTCATCGCCACATCTGCCAACGGCTGGATGAATGACGACTTGACCACAGCGTGGCTCAGATCAGTGGTAGGCAAATTCAGTTTTCGCCCACGCTTGCTGGTGTGGGATGCCTACCGCTGTCACATCAGCACTTCTACCAAACAGGAATTGAGGCCCTACAACATCACAACCGCGGTGATCCCAGGAGGCTGCACTAAGTATGTCCAAGCCCCCGATGTCATGTGGAACCAGCCCTTTAAAGCGAGCCTACATGCTTCTTATGACGAGTGGATGGCTGGGGACACAGACAAGCAATACACAAGTGGAGGGAACCTAAAAGCACCATCTCGCCGTCTGCTTGTGGACTGGGTTCTCGCTGCTTGGGACAAGCTGGACAAGGACCTGATCATCAAGTCCTTCAAAGTGTGTGGGCAGTCTGTGAAACCTGACGGGAGTGAGGACAACCTCATACTGTGCTTCCGAGAGGGACAGGTATGTTGAAATTAGCACTCACGTATCACTATCTCTCTCTTTCTCTCTCTCGCTCTCGGTCTGTCTCTCTACCATTAGATTAATTTCATTCGTGGAGTGAGCCTGTCCACTGTGACTTGCAATAACGGCCAAACTAAAAATGTATCGTTCTTTATAGCCCTGCGCTGCTGGACGACAGGCCCTGACTGCTGCCCGCCTGCGCGAGGATGAGAAACAGACGCCGGAACATGAGGAGGACGAAGAGGAGCTGTACAATAATGAACTTGTTGTAGAGGCTGGCGCGAGTGATGAGGAGTTTACAGGGAGAGATGACGAGGAGGAGGAAACTGAGGAGGACGAGGATTAAACAGAATTGCAATGCACTTCCGGTAGCCTATGTTTGCTACGTTTTTTTTTGTTAAAATATTTCTACACTGGAATTTAGCCTGAATTACCGGTATTTGTTGTTAATGTTCTGTATGCATACCATAATGTTATGGTAACTACGTTTTCAATAAATGAACCTAGTATTTTATAGGTTGAAATAGAAGCAAAATCTCATTTTTATTCATTCTACTGGTAGTTTGATTTGCTCAAATAGAAATTGAGGCCTGCCTCTAATTCTGGCCTCCTTCCAATAAAGGCCTGGACCGCGATGCGCTTGAGTAAAATAAAGGCCCGGGCCTATATTAGAGGATTTACGGTAAGTAATTTTATATACTCTTTATTAAATTCAAATATCTATATCTGCAGCAAAATGTGTATGTGAGTTAGCACATTTGAAGGCATTCACCGGGAAAATGTGCCCATTAAATGGAAAACAGACATTTAAAATGAAAATGAGCTAATGAGTGGTTCTCTGCTGCCACCTGCTGGTTTTAAAATGTCATTTTGTCATACTACTTGATTATATTGCTCTATAATTCATAATTAGTAAAACAGAAGTGTGTGTGTGTGTGTGTGTGTGTGTGTCTGTCTGTCTGTCTTTCTGTCTCTCTCTCTCTGTATGTGTGTGTGTGTGTGTGTGTGTGTGTTTGGCCAATATCTACTCAAGAAATGCTCAGACTTTATTCAAATAAGCAGGTGACACATGACATTACATTTGGCAATAGTTTTTGCTTTAAAATTCATATCTAGGCATTGTAAAAATCATTATAATAACATTTAATATCCCATTTTGTCAATGTTTATCAATGCCATAGACTTGTGCTGGTTCTAATGCTAATGTTGTCCTATAGAGGGGGCTGCAGGATCAGAAATATACTTTATTGTGTTTCCACAGGTTAAAATTAAATGTATTGGCTAGAATCATGGTGAATCAAACCTCAATGGGGTAAATCATGGTAAATCACATTAGAATGTGGTAAATCATGGTGAACTATGGTAAATAATGCTATAATCATGGTGAATCATACCACAATGTGGTAAATCATGGTAAATCATACTACAATGTGGTAACTCATGGTAAAACATGGTAAACTGTGGTAAATCAGGCTAGGATCATGGTAAATCATACTACAATGTGGTAAATGATGGTAAATCATATTAGAATGTGGAAACATGGTAAATCATGGTAAACTATGGTAAATCAGGCTAGGATCATGGTAAATCATATTAGAATTTGGCAACTCGTGGTAAATCATGGTAAATCATATTAGAATGTGGTAACTGTGGTAAATCATGGTAAACTATGGTAAATCATGCCAGGAGCATGGTAAATCATACTACAATGTGGTAAATCATGGTAAATCATATTAGAATATGGAAACATGGTAAATCATGGTAAACTAAGGTAGATCAGGCTACAATGTGGTAAATCATACTACAATGGGGTAAATCATGGTAAATCATATTACAATATGGAAACATGGTAAATCATGGTAAACTATGGTAAATCAGGCTACAATGTGGTAAATCATACTACAATGGGGTAAATCATGGTAAATCGTATTAGAATGTGGAAACATGGTAAATCATAGTAAACTATGGTAAATCAGACTAAAATCATGGTAAATCAAACTGGAACATGGTAAATCACAGTAAGTCATGCCAGGACATGCTAAATCAATGTAAGCTATGGCAATTCAACTTAAAATATGGCAAATCACAATAAATTATGGTAAATCACCAACACAAGGAATATCATGGTAAATCAAACAAGAACATGGTAAATCAAGGTAAACTATGGTAAATCATGGTAAATCACACTAGAACATGGTAAATCGTGGTAAACTATGCTAGTACATGGTAAATTAGACCATAGGTGGCGCTGTAACTGACAAAAAGCTTTGAAAACCATACATATCCAACAGTTAATTGCCTGTTTGGATGTAAATGTCCATTTCCGTCTATTGCGTCAGTGGTTAAATGCTTGCTAAATGAACCTTGATGTCTTTTGATGCTTGTGTGCTTAAAGGCCTTAAAAGCTCGAACCCCGCTAAATGCTGCTCGCAGCGTTAATTAATAATTATAATTTTGTTTCCTGACCAAAAGGTACAACAATTGAAAAACCTTGCGGTCAATGTTCAAAATCTCAAAACCTTCTCCGAATGGTTCTCTCTCCAAAAATGTGGATCAAACCCTGTTTTTGAGTAAGATTTTCTAAAGATAACATGAGCCAGATTTTTAGCAGAAGGCTAGTAAATAGTGGTATTAATGGTTATATGAAACCGTCTCAGGTTACGTATGTAACCATGGTTCCCTGAGAGGAACGAGGCGCTGCGTCAAGCGCTGCGAACGCCTCTGCGTGATGCGTCATGAAGCACTCGTAAAATCAGTCCAATAGTGTGGCTGGGCGTCGTAGGCGGGTGACGTCATAGACCAGGAAGCTATAAAGCACCCCTGAACCAGACACTGTCAGCTTCTGAAAAAGTCGAACAAGTCGGTCACAGGCGTGCCGGAGTATGGCTAAGTGACGCAGCGGCGCGTTCCTCTCAGGGAACCATGGTTACATCGTAACCTGAGACGCGTTCCCTTTCAAGGGAACTCGCGCTGCGTCAAGCGCTGCGGGAACACAATACCAACGCCGCCATAACTCTCAAATGCCTGTATATGTGAAATTCATAGCACACATTAAGCTACAAGCACCCGAGAACCTGGAGTAGAGGCTACATCAAGGTTGTAAAACCTCACAAAGGTGTGCGGAGAGGACCACCCTGCCGCATGACATACCTCCTGCAGGAGACTCCTGACAGAAGAGCCAAAGAGGCTGCCATACTCCTAGTAGAATGGGCTCGGACCTTTAGTGGTGAAGGTTGGCGGCCGACTCATATGCAAGTGAGATAGCCTCGACTATCCACTTACTTAAGGTCTGCTTAGATGCAGGTTTCCCTTTGTTTGGGGACCCGAAACAGATGAACAATTGCTCAGATTTTCTCCACAGGGCAGCTCTGTGGACATAAGCATCTAGTGCCCTCACTGGGCAGAGCAGATTTAACTTCTCCTGGTCTGGATTCTCAAAGGGAGGCGGAGAGAAGGCTTGCAGCATTATAGGACCTGCCACGTTCGTAGGAACTTTGGACATATCCTTCTTTTGGAAATAAGAAAGCTTTCACCATTCCTGGCGCAAACTCAAGACAGGAGGGGGCAACAGATAGTGCTTGCAAATCCCCCACTCTCTTTAGAGAAGAAATAGCCAAGAGAAACACAGTTTTTAACGTGAGAACTTCTCTGGCACCTCCTCAATAGGCTCAAATGGGGCCAAAGCTAGACCTTGCAGCACCACGGCCAGATCCCAGGTCGGCACCCTTGAGCGTGCCGCAGGCCTTAGCCTCAGAGTACCACGAAGAGCGAGTAACCCATGGGTGTTTCCCCACCGATGCACCATCCAGATGGACGTGATAGGCCGATATTGCCGTCACGTATACCTTTAAGGTGGAAGGGGATAACCCTGAAGCGAACTTTTCTTGTAGAAAATCCAGTACTGAGTTGACTTGGCAGTTGACTGGGTCTAGAGAATGGTTAGAACACCATGCTACAAAGACTCTCCATTTAAGGGCATACAGCCTCCTCGTGGAAGGGGCTCTGGAGTGCAACATGGTCTGAACTACCTCAGCAGAAAGACCTGAGTCTACGAGCTGGGCCCCCTCAGGGGCCAAGCCCACAGTTTCCACAGCTCCGGCCTGGGAGAGAAGGTCCCTCCTGATCGGAACCTCCCACGGGGGACCTTCGAGGAGAGATATAATGTCTGACAGCCAAACTTGTGTCGGCCAATACGGGGCTATTAGCAACAGACGAGCCCCATTCCGGCGCACAGCACTCCTGGTATCAATGCCAGAGGGGAAAGGCGTGAGAGCAGCAGCCTCGGCCACGTCTGCACCATGGCATCCAACCCCAACGGGGCTGGATGTGTGAGGGAGTAAAATAGGGGACAGTGCGTTGTCTCTTGAGACGCAAACAGATCCACCTGAGCCTGACCAAACTGGCTCCATATGAGCTTCACCACCTCGGGGTGGAGTCTCCAACTCCCCGGCACCACTCCCTGCCTCGACAGGGAGTCTGCCGTCGTGTTCAGGTACCCGGGATGTACACTGCTCGGATCGATAGCATTTTGCCCTGGGCCCAAACTAGGACTCGATGTGCCAGCTTCCATAGCCGGCGCGAGCGTAACCCCCCCTGGCGATTTATGTATGAGACCACCGATGTGTTGTCCGTGCGAACCAACACATGATGGCCTCTCAGGTCCGGGAGAAAGTGCCTGAGTGCCAGGAACACTGCCATCAGCTCTAGCTGGTTTATGTGCCAGGAGAGCTGCTGATCTCTCCACAGACCACTCATGGTCGCCCCCAGCCGGTGAGGATGCATCCGTCGTTAGCGTTACGCGCGACAAGGAGCCCCAGCACCGGACCCTGGGAAAGGAACCAAGGATCCTTCCACATGACTAAGGCACGTAGGCATCGCCGCGTGACCTTGATAATGCGAAAGGATTTCCTCGGGAGAATCCCTTGGTCTTGAGCCACCACTGTAAGGGCCTCATGTACAGCAGGCCAAAAGGTATCACGTTGGGCGCTGCTGCCATCAGACCCAGAAGTCTTTGAAAATGCTTCACAGTGAGTGACTGGCCTAGCTTTATCTTGGATACGGTTTGTATAATCGAATTCACCCGAGCTGGCGTCAGCCGAGCCCTCATGGTTTCGTATCCCAGCACACCCAGAAAAGTGACGTTCTGCTGTGGAGATAACATGCTTTTCTTTGTGTTTAGCCTTAACCCCAGCCTCTTCATATGAGCGATCACAGCATCTCGATGCTGAGCCGCTCGATGTTCCGACTCTGCTAAGATCAGCCAGTCGTCTATGTAGAATAGGCGCAGTCCTCCATCCTTCTTCGGAACTATGAAGTACCGGCTGTAAAATCCCGACTCTCTGCAGTGGGAGGGACCCGCTCTATAGCCTCTTTTTGCAGAAGAGTCTGTACCTCTTGCTCCATTACCAGAGCCTGCTCGGGGTTTACCACTGTGGATAATACCCCGTTGAACATGGGCGGGTGTGACCCGAATTGTATTCTGTACCCATTTTCTATTGTGCGCAGGACCCAATCTGAGATATTTGGCAGAAGTTTCCACGCTGCCAGAAAATCTACTAAGGGAACCAGCCCCTCGGGGCTGGCCTCTGGATTTTGAAGTGTGAGCAGCCCGGTGTCCTGAAACGGCGTGCCGGCAGGAAGCAACCGCACTGACCCACTTTTGACCCTCCTTGGAGGGAGCGAGCATCCCCGCGCCGCTACGTTTCCGGGCGGACGTGGAGATTTGCGCTCGCTGAGGACCGCTGCGCCCTGAAGCACCCGAGGTGGCAGGGTTGGCAGAACGGCCCCCTGATGGCACCGAGAGGAGACGGGTGCCTCGACACACCGCTTCCCCGGAGGACTGCCATTCAAGTCTGACGCCTCTGGGGAGCGCGGTCGCAACACTCTCTCGCTGTTGCGCTCTGTGAGAGGAGGACGTACTCGGTTGGGGCTGCTCCCGCCCAGCAGCCCCAAAGACATGAGATTTGCGGGGGAGAAATTTTTGAAACGCAGCCGCCTGCTTTTTAGACTCTTGAAACCTCTCGACGACTGTGTTGACTGAGTCGCCGAAGAGGCCAGCAGGGGAGATAGGAGAGTCGAGAAGGAACTTCTTATCTCTATCTTTTATCTCTGAAAGATTTAGCCAGAGATGTCTCTCCGTGGCCACCAGGGCTGCCATAGAACGGCCGATGGATCTAGCCGTCTCCTTGGTGGCCCGAAGAGACAAATCAGCAGCTCTCCTAATCTCTGCTATCGTTTCCCTCCCCACTTCTTCACATTCATCATCAATGTCTTTCAGCAGGTCGGCTTGATAAGCTTGCAACACCGCCATCGTGTGGAGACATGCGGCTGCCTGACCTGCTGCCGAGTAAGCCCTACCCACCAAAGCTGATGTTGTTCTAACGGGCTTAGTGGGTAGCTGCGGGCTTTTTAACGACGATGATGACTCGTGAGAAAGATAGCTCGCGTCTCTTCTACCAGCGGCATCACCGGCGTAACCATGCTGTTTCAACCCCACTATGTTTGAATAAGCAGCTGTATTGGGGTTGAATGGTCTAAATGATGCTGGTTTTTTCCATGATTTCGACACCTCGGTGTGGAGATCAGGAAAAAAAGGCAAGCCCCGCTTTGGAGGTTGTGATCTAGATGGAAGGAAGCGTTCATCTAATTTACTAGGCTGATGCGCTTCGTGCGTCTCGGCTGGCCAGTCTATTTGCAACCTGGCAACAGCGCGAGTCACAACCTCCAAAAGCTCCTCTTGAGCGTGTGAATGAGGCGAAACCTCATCTAAATAATCCAGGCTTACAACATCCACTTCCTCAGAACTGGAGTGTTGCTGCAGCGCGAGCAGAAGAAACCGCAGAGCGTGCTTCTAACTCGACAACTGAAGCGTCGGGTCTGACGGGTAAAGGCAGAGAAAGGATCACCGTCTCTAACCCGCCGTCAGATCCATTTGCGAACCCCAAGATGAAAGCCTTCGCTGTGCCTCAGCAGCAGCGGGACCTGCACCCTGGGGAACGCGAGCCGAAGCGCCCTCCTCAAAGAGCGACCGGCGGGACCGGAGAGTTCTCATAGATAACTTTTCGCAATGCTCGCAGCCAGCCCCCTCGAGAGCTGACTGTGCATGCTCGGTCCCAAACACATTACACAGAGCATGTGTGTATCCCCACCCGTGATGAAACGAGGGCAGGAGTAACACACTGTCTGAACTGTTGATTCGCCATTTTTTCTTTTAGAGACACACACACTTTCTTTCATACAAAGACAAAGCGATTTCACATAGAGCGCTTGTGAAGACACAGAAGCTGACAGTGTCTGGTTCAGGGTGCTTTATAGCTTCCTGGTCTATGGCGTCACCCGCCTACGACGTCCAGCCACACTATTGGACTGATTTTACGAGTGCTTCATGACGCATCACGCAGAGGCGTTCGCAGCGCGAGTTCTCTTGAAAGGGAAACACATTTAAGTTCCAGTTAATCCGTTTGCATTATAAGAATAAAACATTGTCTCACCTCGCCATGTTGTCTGACTAGTATGTTTCAGTCCTCTGAATGGCTCTCTCTTATCACTGAATATAGTTTCAGTTTTGTTAATCCACCCACTTCCAAAAAGGGGCGTAGTTACTACTGGAATGTACAAGAGACTCAAAACTATTTCCATACTCAACATTGTATTTACATGAAGAATAATTATGGTTGATAAATGTTCTTATTCAAAATAAAAATGTCCACTGAAAACATTAAAGTGGTGCTCTTTTATATCATATATCTGACATTCTATACTCTTCTTCAATACTGCAAATGTAAATGATTAGGTTCAGTAGGTCCACATGGCTTCTGAACTACCTTTAAAATCCTCTGAGACCATGCCAGGGCATATGTGTCATATTTAATTTGGTGATAGTAAATTCTCCTTGTATGGAATATACTCTAGCTTTGTAAAAATATAAAATGATGTCCTTACTGAGCTGATGTGTTGTATTGTGTTGTGTTGCAGACCAGCTGTGGTAAAAAGTCCAGGCCAATTTTTAGTCCCAGTCTGCCCCTGATTGAGTTGTTTCACAAATTAAGAATTCATATTTTCATATAAGAATTATAAAAATGCATCTGTTACAGAATGACAGGTGGGTAGTGGAGTAACTGCAATATTTTTAATACAGCTATGAGAAAAGCAGGCGAGCAGATGCGGGTTAATTCAGTAAAGTGATGATAAATGGATAACTTTGTCTTTGCAGGTGATGAAAGAGATTGTGGACCGGGATGCACACACCTCACAACACCGATGGCGAGTAGACTGGTAATCTTCAAACACACTGATAAAACAACACTGGAGACACGAAGAAGATGGAGACTGGATAGAGAAACGTATGAGAGGTGAGGCGAGGTGTATGTTAATATGTGTGTCTTGATGAGGTGATAATCAATGGCTGGTGCAGGGTGTGTCCAGTGTGAGTGAGGGAGTGTAGCAGTGAAAGAGGACGCCTCGTCCCTCAACCCCTTTGGCTCTACTGGGCTCTTCATTCCTCTGGCTCCAGCATTAGTCAGAAGCAAAAATGTGGGTGGGTCCTTTCACAGAAAAAATGTTCTGGAGTAGATGCAATTTACATTAAGTACAAATATACCGGCTTGTTTACTAAATGTTTGGTTGAGGCAGAAAAACTACGGAAATCTTTTGCAGTATCAATAGTGTAGGGGTAAGACGCATGGCATCAAGTCTGGACGCAAATTGGCCAGAAGTTCGAATCCACCTTTTGCCGAACTCGATCTACTCCTTTTTCCCATCACATATCAGATCAGAAAGGCATTTATTTTCAATGAAAATGAAGAAAATATTAGAATTGTGAAAATAAAGCTTCTAACGCATTTAAAGGGTTACTTCAGTGATTTAGCATTACTCTTTGTATCAGTAGAAACCCCGTAGTATATTTGAATTATGGTACTTTCCCCTCATATCCCCTGAGACGAGAGAATTATGCAATTTATTTCTGGAGAAAATCCTCAGATGACGCAAATACCGTCATTTTTGCATCATCGGAGGATTTTTTGGCCAGAGGCTAAAGACTACAGTCAGTAGAAGAGCTAGTTCTGCATGTTATCAACCTGCCAACAGGATTCCTCACTCACAGAATGTAAATGCGCACGGCTGCTCGGATCGGGCATTAATAACAGAGCGGTATGGAGCAAAGTGAGTGTTTCAACTTTTCAATGAAGTCCTATGAAAGTTTAGTATTTGACAGTATTTTAGTTATTTTTTTACCTTATATCAGACGAACCTCATCTAGGATTCTGAATGCAGACTTCTGCCGGAGAAGGTCAAAACAGCAGCGCTATCATAGATATATATTTACATAGAGATCTCATTCGACCAATTCCATTTCAATATTTTCATTTTTGGGTGAACTATCCCTTTAAGGGCTTGTTAAAAATAAAGTTCAATTTATTATTATTATTATTATTATTAATGTCTGTAAATAAATGATTTGAAAAACATGAACCTTGGCTTATTACTCCGACTTTTAACTAGCGCAAAGAGGGGGTGATTGTTGCTTAAACATTGGGGATATAAGAGCTTGACTTCTCTTTGTTCTACCAGTTCACACTTGCGGCAACCCCAGTATGGTTGCTCCAACTGTGGATTCATTTCTTGCAAGAAATTAAATCTTTATAAAGACAATTGGCTAAGGTTTGTCTCTTATTCAGAAATACAACGGAGTAATTATGAATTGCCATAGCATGAGCCTGCCTCATCCCTCCACCCCTTGGCTCTACTGGGCTCTTCCTTCCTCTGGCTCCAGCGTTATCCTCACTCCTCCAGCTCTGGCCAACCTGCAGAGCCTCCGTCTCCACCCCTATGAGCCTGTGGTTTCGCCTCAGCTCTCCAGTCCATTGGCGTCACCCTGGGTATTTGCCTCCTCTGCTCCGCCTGGGTCTCCAAAGTACATGCCTCAGTCATTCAAGCTCCTGCTTCCATCTTGGCTAATTCCTCCTGCAGGTGCGCCCGTGGGCCTTCATCCTGTCTCAGCACTGGCTTATCCTCAGGCTCCACCCATCACCTCTCTGGCTCCTTCTGTCTCTGTCACTGTATTGTTTAGGTTCTCCTTCATTCATTAGTTGTCATGGTTTCTGATTAGTGTCTTTCCTGTTCCTTGTTCCCTAATTTACTTCCTCTGCATATGTAAGCCCTCAGTTCTTTCTGTTTATTGTCTTGCATTAACTGCCGTGGTGCTGTGTTACTCTCTAAGTGTTTGATTAAAGTTTACTTTGGTAAAAATCATTTAATACATGAAAATTCATGTTTTTAGTCCAATTCAAAGGGAATTATTGTTCAATACACATCAATTTGTCACTCTTTCTTATGATAATGATTTGGCTTTTTGAACTGCAACTGTGTGTTGGGCCAATTTTAATAGTAAAGAACAATATTAATATGTGTAGAGCTTATATGTCAGGACGCATCGGGTCAGTGGGTGTGATGAATGTGGCAAAACGAGACAAAAGTTGCATATAGTCTATGATGTGTTGAAGAACAGTTTTGCTTTCAGATTTTCAGTTGGATGCCCTTGAGGTGGAATGAGAAGCTTCCAGTTATACTACAATGCTTGTAATTCTTGAAATGCTTCCAAAATTCTGGAAAAGACACCTGACATAGTTTTGAACAATGGCTCCATTTTAAAATGAAATACAAAAATAAGATTCTGTGGAAGAACCATTTCACTGAATGGGTGACATTTCTGTTCCCATGATATTAAATGTATAAACAGACATGAACATTAACCCTGAAATGCTTATTATTATAAAGCAAAGTATCCTGGCCCTTTTTTTAAATCTCAGATTTTAAAAATAAAAATAAAAATACCAACAACAACAACAACAAAAAAAATAAATAAATATCTAAAACACTGAACAAATATCATTTGTCATCTGTCCCTCTTTCTAACAATGTCTTGAAATATAACAGTCTTGTTAAAAAAATGGGGATGTAGTAAAACTGTCACATGCCTGTCCTGTCTTGTGTGCACATGTGGGTTTTGTTAGTGTGGCCTTGTGCCTCTGTCATTGTCAGATCCCACCCCTTGTTATCTCGTTATTGGTTTAATTTGCCCCACCTGTGTTTGCCTCATTCCCTGCTTGATTTCTCCCCTTTATAAGTTCCTGTGTGTTTGCAGTCCTTGTCGGGAGTTTGTGAGAAGCGTGGATCGGATCTAAACGGTGGTGGGGCATAAACTGATCTGTGACTGGACTAAGGATGACAGGTAGTAGTGATGGTGAGGGTGGGCATGAAAGCATGGATTTAAATGAATGGACAAAAATGCGGAGAAATAAACGAGTTAGGAATAATAGTAGTATAGAGGAGTAGTTCAGATGGGGAGAGGAAGGTAGGGTAGTGAGGAGAAGGCAAGTAGAAGAGAAGGAATTTAAAGTAATTCTGAGGTTTAAGGAAGGAAATGATATTAGGAAAGTTAGTCCGGTGGCATTGACACGGGGTTTAAAGGAGAAAATTGGTGAAATTTCAATGGCGAAAGTGTTGGGAGATGGTGGGCTGTTAATCAAATGTAAAGATGAGAAACAGAGAGAAAAGGCGATGAAAATGGTTAAAGTATGTGGCAAATCTGTGGGGGAAGCCAAGAAGACAGGTGATGGACCATTTACGAAAGGTGTAATTTATGGTATCCCAGTTGAAGAGAAATTGGAAGAGTTGAAATTAAACATAAAAGGAGGGAAAGTTATCAACATTAAACGACTTCAAGCGAGAAAGGGAGGAGAAAGGGTTGATAGCTTGTCAGTGATGCTGGTGTTCCAAGAAAGAGCGTTGCCAGGAAAAGTGAGAGTGGGATATGTAAGTTACAATGTAAGAGCATATGTTCCGCCTCCTTTGAGATGTTACAAATGCCAAAAATATGGACATATTGCGGCTGGATGTAGAGGAAAACAGAAATGTGGAAGGTGTGGAGGGGAACATGAGTATGGGAAATGTGAGGATGGGGCAGAGATTAAATGTGCCAATTGTGGAGGTGCACATAGCGTGGCCTATGGTGGATGCGAAGTGAGGAAGAAGGCAGTAGAAGTGCAACAGCTGAGAACTAACAAGGACATATCATATGCAGAAGCAGTTAAGGTAGTTCAGAGGGAGAGTAGAGTGGAGAAGAAAGTAAAAGAAATAGAAAATGAACATTCGAGTGAGCAGCTTGTAACAAAAAGTCAGAGGGAAGATTGTACGTTACGAGTTAAAAGGAAGATTTTGTGTATTTCATGGCTGAAGTAATTAACTGTACGTTCCAAGCAAAGGGAGATCTGAGAAGATTGAAATAATTGTAAAAGTGCAGCAAGATATTTAAATATTCAAGGATTGACAGGGATAGGAGTTCAAGAAGAGCTTAAAAAACAGGAACAGTTAAGCAAGGAATTATGGTCACAAGATTAATTTTATTAATAATTTTAATGTTAGTTCTTCAGTGGAATGCAAGGAGTCTACTGTCGAATGGGCAAGAATTTAAAGGATTTCTTGAGGCTTTAGAATGTAAACCAGACATAATATGTATTGAAGAGACATGGCTTAAACCTAATTTAGATTTTGTGATACAGGGATATGTGTCCACAAGAAGGGATAGAGAAGGAGGTAATGGGGGTGGATGTGCTACTTTTATCAGGCAAGGAGTTTCATATAGAGAAATAGAAAAAGGGACAGAGTTGGAGTATGTAGTTGTTGAAGTGTGGTTAGGGGATGCTAGGTTGGTTATTGTGAACTTATATAATCCATGTCAGAGGTTGGAATTGGAAAAATTGGAGACTATAAAGGGACTAGATAGTAAAAGAATAATTTGGTGTGGTGATTTTAATGCTCACAATACTCTTTGGGGAGGGGAAAGGACGGACAGGAATGGTTTGATAGTGGAGGATTTGATGGATACATTAGGAATGGTGTGTTTAAATGATGGTAGTTTTACGAGGGTTAACTGTAGTACAGGGTGTGAATCATGTTTAGACTTGACATTAGTGTCACAGTCCTTGGCAGGTATTTGTGGGTGGGAGGTTATGAAACAATCAACTGTAGGAAGTGATCATTACCCCATTTTATGTAGAGTAGGTAGTGAAAGTAAGGTGGCATCAGAAGAGGTATCAGAAAGGTGGGTGTTTGGTAAAGCAGAGTGGGATAATTTTAGAGAGATAAGTGAAACAAGTTTTAAAAATATAAATAGAAAGCAGGATATAGAGATATTTAATGGAAATGTGAGAGAGGCAATAATTGGGGCAGCTAATCAGACAATTTTAAAAAAAGATGCTCTGAAAAGGCGGAAGATAGTTCCGTGGTGGAATGATGAGTGTAGTGAAGTTATAAGGAAACGCATAATAAGGCTTTTAAGGTATTAAAAAATACCCATAATTTCCAACATTTTATAGAATACAAAAGAATGCAAGCAGTGGTTAGAAAGACTATTAAAGAAAATAAAAGGAAATATTGGAGAACTTTTTGTGATTCAATAGGAGAAGTACACCAATTGAGAAAGTCTGGGCAATGGTAAAGAAAATGAGTGGAGTAAGACGTGAGTGGGGTACCCAGTATTGGAAAATGGGGGTGATGGCTAGTAACCATATAGAGAAAGCAGATATGTTAGCTAAAGTATTGGTTGAAGTTCATAGTTCTAGTAATATGTCAGAAGAGGGGATAAGAGGAAGGGAAAACACTAGTAAAGAAAATAAAGAATTACTGGAAAGAGAAGAAGAGAGGGATGATGCTATTAACTCCCATTTTACATTAGAGGAATTGAAACGGTCCATTTTTAAATCAGGATTAACTGCTCCAGGAAAAGATCAGATCTGTTATATCATGTTGGAACATTTGTCAGATGTAGGGTTAGAGGTAATTTTACAATTATATAATACGATTTGGAAAGAAGGGAAATTACCAGGATGTTGGAAACAAGCAGTTATAATACCGATAAGGAAACCAGGAAAAGATCCATCTAATCCAACTAACTATAGACCAATAGCATTGACGTCTCACATGTGTAAAATAATGGAACGTATGATTACAGATAGGTTAACATTTTATTTGGAAACAAGGAATATTAGATCAATATATCAAAGTGGATTTAGAAAAGGTAGAGGAACAATGGATCCAATAGTATGTTTAGAATCAGAGGTGAGGAAGGCACAAGTGAATAAAGAGGTAGTGGTAGCAGTGTTTTTTGATGTGGAAAAAGCGTATGATTTACTGTGGAAAGAGGGATTATTGATTAAAATGAAGAGATTAGGAATATCAGGAAAAATTTTTAGGTGGGTGAAGGAGTTTTTATATGGACGCTCAATAGAGGTGAGAGTGGGAAAAACCTTGTCAGCAAGCTTTTTAGTGGATAATGGAACACATAAGGAAGTGTTATTAGTCCTTTATTGTTTTCAATAATGATTGATGATGTATATAATAATATTGGGCAAGATATAGGGAGATCTTTGTTTGCAGATGATGGGGCACTGTGGAAAAGAGGTAGGAATGTTGAATATGTTGTGAAACAGATGCAGGAAACAATTAAAAGAGTGGAGCAATGGTCCTGGGAATGGGGATTTAAATTTTCTGTGGAAAAAACAAAAACACTTTTCTTTACAAGGAAGAAAATAGGAGTAGAGGTCCAACTGTCTTTATATGGCAAGAAGCTGGAAAGGATAGAATCATTCAAATTTTTAGGTGTGTGGTTTGATGCGAGGCTCACATGGAATGTACATATTGATAGTATTGTAAATAAGTGTAAAAAGGTATTGAATGTGATGAGATGTTTAGTGGGAACAGAGTGGGGAGCCGATAGGTCTGCTTTGAAAACAATATATATAGGTTTAATAAGATCTGTTCTGGATTATGGATGTGTGGTATATGGGTCAGCATCTAAAACCCTGTTAAAAAAAATTGGATGTAATTCAAGCACAAGCTTTAAGGATATGTAGTGGGGCTTTTAAAACAACATCTGTGGCAGCATTACAGGTTGAAATGGGGGAAATCCCATTGGAGTTAAGGAGACAGCAAATCATATTAACATACTGGGTTAATTTACAAGGACATAATAACCATCCTGCATTAAGTGCAATTGAGCCGTGCTGGGAACATGGAAAAGGCAAACAAAGAGCTTTGGTTGGATTGTTCGAAAGAAGGCAGGTGAAATGGGTATACTAGATAGAAGTTATGCTCCAACTGTAGTTTTGCCAGCTATACCACCTTGGTTTTGCCACAGGCAGAGATAGATCTTAGTCTCCTTGAATTGATGAGAGATGTAAATGAGGGAAATTACAAAAACATTTTTAATGCATACATCAGAAAAAATTACTTTGGATATTTACAAATATATACAGATGGTTCTAAAGATCCTATGACCGGTAGAACAGCAGCAGCAGTAATAATCCCTGATTTTAATGTGGAATGTGCAAAGAGACTCACAAATGATATCTCTGTATTTGCATGTGAAATGATGGCCATTGTTATTGCATTGCAGTGGGTAGAGGAGGTCAGGCCAGAGAGTGGTCATTGCATCAGATTCATGTGCAGTATTAATGAGTTTAAAATTTTGCAACTCCAGAAGTAGAGATGATTTATTGTATGAAATTCTACAATCATTATTTAGAATTCAACAAATGAAATTGTATGTTAGTTTTGTGTGGGTCCCTGCACATGTGGGAGTTGATGGGAATGAAAAGGCAGATAAAGCAGCAAAATGTGCTTTAAAGAATGAGAATAAGAACATAAATGTAAATATTAGTAAGTCAGAAGCTAAAGTAGTTATTAAAGGACAAATAAAAAACATATGGCAAAATCAATGGAATAAAGAAAGTAAAGGAAGATATCTGTTCAAAAATAATCCATTAGTTGGGAATACAGTGTCTGGAGGACGAAATAGGAAAGAGGAGAGGGTTATTACAAGAGTAAGGAATGGGCATACTGGGCTAAACAGTTCTCTCTATTTGATTGGAAAACATACTGATGGGAAGTGTGAATATTGTGGAGAGCAAGAAACAGTAGATCATGTTTTATTACAATGTCTGAAGTATGAATCAGAGAGAGAAGTTTTAAAACAAGCACTAAGAGAAAATGGAGAGGAAAATATTAGTAATATTCTAAAAACATCTGTAGGTGACAATGGTTGGAAACTTCTTCTAGAGTATTTAGGATCAACAAGATTAATGAATAGAATTTGAGTTATAATTTTAGTTATAGCAATATAGGTTTGTTTATTTGTTATTATTTTATTTATCAGTTTGTTTGTTTGTTTTATTTTTATTTTTATTATCTAATTGGAAATTGTTCTCTTTGTCCTTATAATTTGGGTGTTTTTATAGATCTTTAGTCCATACTCCAGATCAGTGGGTGGCGGTAATGCACCTGAAAGTTGTTTGCCAACCGCCAATAAAAATCAAAGAAGAAGAAGAAGTCCTTGTCGGATCGTTGTCTTGTCTACGTCTCCCGCTTCCCCGTTGAGTCCCTGCGTTGGTATGTTTTGAGTTTGTGTTATATTGATTATGTGTTTCCCCCTTGTGGGTGTTTTGTTTTGCATTTATGTTTAATTTTGTAATAAATTCACTTCTATGCGCACTTGAGTCTTCACCTTAGTTTTCTTTTAGTAATACGTGACAAAAACAACCACAGAATATAGCAGAAAACATCTGGGCCATGTTTGCATTTTCTTCTGTCATTGGCCAAAACTCTAACCTTGAATTCAGGACTAGGCATAAAATAATGTCTTTCAGAAGTTGAGAACAAATAGTTGTAACCTGGCTCAGATGAAAATAGGAATCAAGCCACTTTGGACATTTTTCGAGATTAAGGAATAATACATAACTTCTTCACCTTACAAATAGTTGTTGAAAGCAAAAGTGCTATGAAATGCTCACCGCATTTTGTGAGAAAAGTGTGACATGCTAGAGCAAACGGGTACTTGGAATCAGCGTCTCAAAATGAGCAAGAAACAAGTATCAGATTTTATTCAGCAAATATAATGTAGGGCGTGTAATGATTAAAATCTTTTCTTTCCACTGATCGGTAACTCCATGTTGCACAGTAACAACTGTTTACTTATGCATCTTGCACTACCATACCTTTGTAGTAACATTAACGCCTCGGTTACGGATAACCCTCGTTCCTGAGGAGGGAACGGAGACGTAACAGTAGTGACTAACGAATGGGGTTTTTCTTAGAAGCCTATCATCTTCGAGCTTAGAGAAAATGCCCAATGGCTTGCCAATGCCATGGGGCATGCGGAATTTGCATACGTAACTCCGCCTCACCGCGTGAGTATATAAGGAGGTACGTAGCAACATCGCATTATGTTACCTGCTTGAGGAGCCAAGACTAAACTCCTGCGTTCCAGGTAGCACAGCTGATGTGGCAACGGACGTTACGCCTCCGTTCACTCCTCAGGGAACGAGGTTACATCCGTAATCGAGACGTTCCCTTTTGTTCAATACACATCAATTTGTCACTCTTTCTTATGATAATGATTTGGCTTTTGAACTGCAACTGTGTGTATGGCCAATTTTAATAGTAAAGAACAATATTAATATGTGTAGAGCTTATATGTCAGGACGCATCGGGTCAGTGGGTGTGATGAATGTGGCAAAACGAGACAAAAGTTGCATATAGTCTATGATGTGTTGAAGAACAGTTTTGCTTTCAGATTTTCAGTTGGATGCCCTTGAGGTGGAATGAGAAGCTTCCAGTTATACTACAATGCTTGTAATTCTTGAAATGCTTCCCAAAATTCTGGAAAAGACACCTTACATAGTTTTGAACAATGGCTCCATTTTAAAATGAAATACAAAAATAAGATTCTGTGGAAGAACCATTTCACTGAATGGGTGACATTTCTGTTCCCATGATATTAAATGTATAAACAGACATGAACATTAACCCTGAAATGCTTATTATTATAAAGCAAAGTATCCTGGCCCTTTGTTTTTAATCTCAGATTTTAAAAATAAAAATAAAAATACCAGCAACAACAACAACAAAAAATAAATAAATAAAGCATCTAAAACACTGAACAAATATCATTTGTCATCTGTCCCCTTTCTAACAATGTCTTGAAATATAACAGTCTTGTTAAAAAAATGGGGATGTAGTAAAACAACCACAGAATATAGCAGAAAACATCTGGGCCATGTTTGCATTTTCTTCTGTCATTGGCCAAAACTCTAATCTTGAATTCAGGACTAGGCATAAAATAATGTCTTTCAGAAGTTGAGAACAAATAGTTGTAACCTGGCTCAGATGAAAATAGGAATCAAGCCTCTTTGGACATTTTTCGGAGATTAAGGAATAATACATAACTTCTTCACCTTACAAATAGTTGTTGAAAGCAAAGTGCTATGAAATGCTCACCGCATTTTGTGAGAAAAGTGTGACATGCTAGAGCAAAACGGGTACTTGGAATCAGCGTCTCAAAATGAGCAAGAAACAAGTATCAGATTTTATTCAGCAAATATAATGTAGGGCGGTGTAATGATTAAAATCTTTTCTTTCCACTGATCGGTAACTCCATGTTGCACAGTAACAACTGTTTACTTATGCATCTTGCACTACCATACCTTTGTAGTAACATTAACGCCTCGGTTACGGATGTAACCCTCGTTCCCTGAGGAGGGAACGGAGACGTAACATTAGTGACTAACGAATGGGGGTTTCGCTTAGAAGCCTATCATCTTCGAGCTTAGAGAAATGCCCAATGGCTTGCCAATGCCATGGGGCATGCGGAATTTGCATCACGTAACTCCGCCTCACCGCGTGAGTATATAAGGAGTGCGTAGCAACATCGCATTACGTTACCTGCTTGAGGAGCCAAGACTAAACTCCTGCGTTCCACGGGATGTTACGCCTCCGTTCCTCCTCAGGGAACGAGGGTTACATCCGTAACCGAGACGTTCCCTTTCGTTCAGTCACTACGACGTAACGTTAGTGACTAACGAATGGGGGTCCAATATAATCCCGCCACTCAGCTGTCTTCCAGTGCCCTGCGTAAGTGTGAGTACCCTGTCGTAAGACTAGTACGGACGAAGGACTCCCACTTGACACAGGAATACCAAGGTTCACTGGGAAGCATATTCCAGAGAGGAAATGCCAAGATGCCTACCCGTAGGGGAGGACTTAAGAGTACACATATGACCCACAAGGGCTGCATATGGGAAACTCTAGGGTACCAGCCAAAGGTGGATTTTTAACCCTAGGGTTGGCAGGGACATGCCAAGGGAAGAAACCCGCTCACTGCGGAGGCTTACGGTGAAATACACGCGTGTGGGGGTCGCCGAGGGGAACCATGCACACGGGCACCTGGCCGGACACGAGGGTCTGGGCTCGCAGAGGGCAGACACACAGGTATCGGCGTAAGCAGTGCTGGAGGAACTCAGGGCTCTCGGGGAGCTCACCTGAGGAATATCGCACGTATCCAGTCCGAGGAGTGGAATGGCGAGCAAGCGAAGACACCTGAGCCTGGCCCATTACCGGCCCCTCGGGGGGGCGAGTACATAATCGGACACTGGCTCCACTCGGAGATTGTAGAATCTGGCGAATGTGTTAGGTGTCGCCCAGCCTGCAGCTCTGCAATGTCTGTTAGCGAGGCGCCATGCGCTAAAGCCCAAGAGGAGGCGACACTCCGAGTGGAGTGCCCGCACCCCAAGGGGACATGGTCGGCCTTGCTGCTGGTAAGCCAAAACAATGATGTCCACTATCCAGTGAGACAGCCTTTGCTTTGAGAGAGCACTTCCCTTCCGCTCTCCACCATAACAGACAAAGAGCTGGTCTGAGGTCCTGAACACTGCGTCATGTTCACGAGGCGCAGCGCGCGTACTGGACAGAGCAATGCCAAGGCTGGGTCTGCCCGTCCCACGGGCAGCGCTTGCAGGTTCACCACCTGGCTCTTAGAATGGAGTGGTGGGAACCTTGGGCACATATCCAGGCCGGGTCTCAGGATCATGTGAGAATTAGCCGGCCCGAACTCCAGGCACGCCGTCAACTGAAAAATGCCTGCAGGTCCCGACACTCTTGACGGAGGCCAATGCGGTCCAGCAGAGCCGTCTTCATCGACAGGAACTTAATATCAACCGACCGCAAAGGCTCAAAGGAGGCCTCTGCAGAGCACTTAAAACTACTGAGAGGTCCCAAGATGGTACGAGAGGAGAGCGAGGACGCTTCAGTCTCCTCGCCCCTCAGTAACCTGATGATCAGGTCGTGCTGACTTACCTTTTGTTCTCCAAGAGATCGTGGTGGGCAGATATTGCGGCCACAAAAACTTTGAGGGTGCAGGAGACAGCCTTCGCTCCAACCCTTCTTGGAGGACGAGAGCACGGACCCGATTAGGCATTTACAGGGGCCTTGGCGGAAGAGCACCAGGTGACGAAGAGGTTCCACTTCAACGCATAGGCATGCCGAATGGACTCTGCCCTAGCAGAAGGATGGTGGCGACCACCAAAGGTGGCAGGCCACTCAAACCTGCCGCCTCATCCAGGAGCAACACGTGGAGGCTCCACAGATCGGGACGCTGGTGCCAAAGGTGCCCCTGTCTCTGAGTGAGGAGGTCTCAGAGGAATAGGCCAGGGAGGGGCTGTCGCAAGGGGTAAGAGTTCAGGGACCCAGGTCCGGCCGTGCCAGTGCAGGCGACCAAAGGACCTGCTCCTTGTCCTCCTGATCTTGCACAAGAGTTGTGCGAGTAGGCTCACTGGGGAAACGCATGCCTGCATAGGCCCGTGGCCACCTGTGCGCCAGTGCATCCGTGCGAGCGTGCCCTCGGACAGGGAATAGAACAGGCTGCAGTGGGAAGAGTCCTGGGAGGCAACAGATCTACCTGCGCGTCCTCGAACTGTTCCCAAATCAGCTGGACCGACTGGGGATGGAGTCTCCATTCTCCCGGAGAGGCTGAAGCATGGCTCGTCGGCTGCGAGGTTCAGGACTCCCAGAATATGGACAGCACGGCGGGACCTCAGGCGCTTCTGACTCCATAAACCGAGATGGCGGGCGAGTTGAGACATACGGCGGAGCGTGACCGCCCTGGTGGTTGATGCACGCTACTACGGCCGTGTTGTCTGTCCGACAAGCACATGTTGACCCTTCAGCAACGCCGGAAGCGGTGCAGGGCGAACCGCACTGCCAGCAACTCGAGGCAATTGACATGCAGGAGGCGCTGGGGTCCTGTCCAGGAGCCCGCGGCTGCTTGTCCATTGCACATGGCACCCCAACCCGTGGCAGAGGCATCCGTCGATACGACAACATGCCTGGAAACTCGTTCTAAGGGCACCCTGGTTCGACCACGGGTGAGCGTCTGTAAGCAGGCCCGAGTCACTTAGACCGGGCGCCAGACTGCCATGCCCATCTCGGGACTTCGATCGTGAAGCCAATGCTGAAGCGGTCTCATATGAAGCAGTCCGGCGACGTCCACCGCGGCTGCAGATGCCCATATGCCCCAGGAGCCTCTGAAACAACTTCAGTGGAACCGCACTCTTGCTTCGATTAACGGAGGCAAGTCAGCATTGACTGCGCATGCTCGCTGGTAAGCTGCACGCACATGGCGACCGAGTTGAAAGCGTGCTGGAGCACCAGAACTCTGTGTTCGCACCCTGTTCTCGAGTGACTCAGTCTGAGCCAGTCACCGAGGCCGTTCAGGATGCGAACCCTATGCTGCCTGATCGGCGCAAGGACTGCCTCATCAGACTTCGTGAAGTCACGAGGGGACAGAGCTAGCCGAATGGGAGGAACAGCGTGCTGAAATGTCCGCCCCTCGAAGCAGACCTGTAGGCACGGTAGGAGACAAAGAGGTAGGCATTCTTCAGGTCAATCGCTGCAACCAATCAACTGGACGAATGCGTCGAGAAGGCGTTAGCTGCCAACATCCTGAACGGAAGCCTGTAAAGGATCGGCTCAGGACGGGCAGATCTAGGATTGGCCATAACCCACTGGTTTCTAGGGTACAATGAAGTAAAGGCCGAGGCAGCCGGACTTCATTCGGCTGGAGGGACAGGCTCGATCGCACCCTTCGCCAGTAGGGTGGCAACCTCCGCAAGACTGGGACATTGGGCCCCACCATGGTGAGCGCACTCCCGAAAGCGGGAGGAGCCTGCGCGAATTGAATCACGTGAGCCGAGCCTGATGGTTTTTGCGGCTCGGCAGACGGTCCTGGAAGCTGAAGTCAGACTCCCAGGAAATGACCACGGGGTCACTCGAACCACAGATGTACCCGGGTGGGGCAGCGTGACTGGCCCAGATGTGGGAGGCGTGGCGTCCGTTGTGGGGCACAGCCAGCAGCTGCGTCCTGACAGAGGAGACCAGGGAAGGACGCGCGTTCCACTGTGGTCTGCTCTGAGAGGCTGGCGAGAGAGAGGGACGAGGCGGCGCGGCCCGAGGGAGGTGCACACTGCCATTACCAGTCTCTGTGTCCTCAGGGATGGGGACACCAGTTCTCTCAAGCACCGCCAGCCCGGAGGCCAGCAGCGAAAGGATTTTCCCCGGCCCTCCACCAGGGAAGGAGAGGCCCTGCTACCATCCCCTGGAAAGAACTGGAACCCATCCTGAGTTGTCCACCTCCAGCCTGGCGTTTAGTCAGGCTGAGCAGCGGACTGGGCGTCATCCTGCAACCTCCTCCATGACACGGCCCCGGTGAAGGCTGCTGCTGGGGCCGGGTGGGAGGGGGCGCCCTCGGCGGCGAGCGGACCGAGGCGACTGAGCCGGCGGCTGGTGCAGCAGCTGGCCGCCGGGGCAGTACGTGTTACAGCCTCAGTCTGCTCTAGGGCGGCCGAGAACCGTTGGGCGCAGTTCTCAGCCGCGCCGCGAAGAGGCCAGCCTGGGATATGTGCGAGTTGAGGAGGTGGGCTCACTCAACTACCTCCACACCACCAGGTAAGGCCAGGTGTTTCTCCCGGACCACAACTGTGGACATCGCCCGGCCCAGGGAGCATGTGGCCACCTTCACCGGCCAGAGGGTGGTATCAGTGGCGGCACGCAGCTCATTGAAGAGCCCTGGGTCGGCTCCACCTCGTGCATGTGCAGGGGCGGCGGCCTGCCCGTAGCTCTGCAGGACCACGCCACGAAGTAGACGGGCCCTGAGGCTTCGGGAGGGTGCTTAGGATAGCCACGCCACGTCGAAGCACTCCGTGGACACCGTAGTGCGCAACAGAGTGCTCAACAGTGGGGGGGACCCCAGTGTACCCTAGGCCACGGCCCCATCGAGGCCAGAGAAGGCGGAGGAGGCCGAGCGGTCACGGGAAGCACGGGACTCCCGGACCGCGCGTGACCTCCTCATGCACCTCGGGGCGAAGGCATTGGGGCGGGCCCAACAGCTGTCAGGTGCCGTCCCAAAAATCAATCGCGCAACCCACGAGCACTCGTGACAGGGCGGAGTTCCACACCCGCCAGAGGCTCGCGGCTGCCTGAGATAACATGGCTTTCAACTTTGGGTCAACTTTGGCCCCGAGGCGGTGCACAGCCTAATCGTCATCCCCAAAGGACTCTAGCCCACCTTGGGATGCGGCGATCTAAATCTCACTGCTATCTGGAGTGTGAACTGAACGAACGAGGCGTCAGAGACGGGCCGCTGTTTCAGTCCAGCACTCGGGAAGCGATGTGCGAGAGGCGGTGTGGCCCGAGGAATGAACGTCGGGGGTCTTATTACCACAGCCCTCAGGTCACCCTGGCCACCAGCCAAAGTACCACCTCTCTCAGAGACGGTAGAATGGGGTGTGGTAGAGGGGACTCTCTCCTCACGGAGATCACTGAGTCTCGACCACAACATCGCAATGGTCACATTCCCGCAGTGGGAACATGACACATCCACAAACACTGGCCGAACGTGCTGAAGCCCAAACACATCGAGCAGTGAAAGTGCCCATAGACAGCAATGGATATCGATCGCACCGAAGTGCGCGGGCGAACCGTCTTGAAAAAGGCGTGCCACGCGCGCAAGCTCTTTTTGTGAGAGGAAGCCTCGCAGTCGATGCCGGCGCCCAGGAAACACACACCAGCTGTCAACAGACCACTGCGCAGATCAGCAGGCAGGAAGAATGCGATCACTGGAGCGCCGCCGTTACCAACACCGACTGTAAAGCTGCTCGTCTCGAAGAAGCTGAGAGAGTCTCAGAAGGCTGTAGGAGTGAAGAGGTAGGTCCTCTTGGCTCCGAAAGCAGAAACATGCGATGTTGCTACGCACTCCTTATATACTCACGCGGTGAGGCGGAGTTACGTATGCAAATTCCGCATGCCCCATGGCATTAGAACGCCATTGGGCGTTTTCTCTAAGCTCGAAGATGATAGGCTTCTAAGCGAAACCCCCATTCGTTAGTCACTAACGTTACGTCGAGTGACTGAACGAAAGGGAAATAATGGTAGGTTAGCCATCTGTGTCCAGTAACCAAAATGGACTGAACTCATCACCATCCGGTGAGACCTAATCAGATTAACATAAACAAAGGTCTTTTGTTTGTCTCAACCATGTAACTAATTGACGCACCTGAATGTCTGAATGTCTACAAAAGAGCATTGTCAGCATAATTTGATTGCATCCGGGCACTCTACATCAGCACCTCGCTACCCCCTTTTGACTTTTGCACCGCACACGCGGACTGTCTCGTGACACGCACACACACACACAGAGTTTCCACATAAGAACCAATTGGACAAATTGCTTTACACTATTAAATATATATTTGGTTGATTCGACGTCCTTATACGATGCATTAAAATGACTAGATTTGTACGGTGTTACTGAATGTAGAATCAAACTATGTATGCTAGAAACTGTGAAAGTTTATGGATCTTTGTACTTTGAAATCTCAGAATTATAATGCATGGTACCTCCAGAATTGCGTCTACCTGACGATACCGAATCTCGTCTCCAAATTACAACAAGATGCTTTATTACAAAATTGCCAACTTTCTGAGAATACATTTTCAGAACCTCTCAGTCCTCGTGATGAGTCAAGAAGGACTGAGAGGCACCTCTCGGACATGATTAAATCATCTCAAAGGAGCAACCCCTTTCTTCGGCTATAAAAACAGAGAATGACCATTAACTTTCTGCGCTTCCTGCCAAAAGAGAGACCACATTGCGAACGGTCCGCCACGGACCTCCTGCCACGAGAGAGCCCCAACATCTGGAGAGAGAGAGTAACTGCCCTTCATCACCCAAGAACCATCCGCGCTCGTTGCTCAGAAAGATTCAGCGGACAATTGAACTCAGACACACACACACACACACACACACACACACACACACACGAGAAGCCCGATTAAAAAGCAAGTATTTTATTCCCAATCAAACTGCGCTAAGGTTGTACACTCATTCCTATTTGTGGAATAATTTACTTGAGGTGTCTTATGAAGGACTGCGTGATAAGGCTGTAACTCTCTCTCTCTCTCTCTCTCTCTCTCTCTCTCTCTACACCTTCCATTCTCTCTCCTTTATTCGCTCCCGTTTATATCATTCGTTAAGTTTGATTTCTCCCTGTTTGTACCATATGGTTTGTTTTACTCCCTACATATATATGCATATTTCCCTTGTGTGAATCGTAGTTCTGTATACTTAGTTGTTTTATTAAAAACCCAATAATTACATGAAATTGAATCTGTCAGAACGAGAGGAAATTAGAGATCGCTGCAATCAACTTTTATAAAGGTTACTTTTACATGATTAAAGGTTCCGTTATGAGTTAATATTGTTGTGTAGGAGAAATAAATAATATTCATAGACTCATGAATATTTACCCCATTTGAATTAATTATTCCCGAGACTCATTGTTTCTACACCTTAATTGGATTATGCTCATTTGCACTGCCGACTGTTATTTACAGTACCAACTGTTTACATATGCATTTTGCACTGTGCTTCTAACTGTAATATTCAATCACTTTCCACTGCACTTTTACACTTTTGCGGATAGCTTCTGTCCATACTTTACTGCACTACTTTAATCCACTGCTATATTCCTCATCTTAGCCTAACATATTGTATACATCTATCTGTAAAATTCTGTTTATAGTAATAGCCATCTGTATATTTATTCACTGTACATATTCACCTGTAAATTCTGTTTATAGTAACAACCATCTCTATATATATATTCAGAACATATCCATGTCCTGCACTTATTCAACCATTGAATCTAATCTAATCCTTTCCATTCAGTTCCAAGTCGAATTCCTTGCTGCTGGTTAGGTCCAGTCTGAAGTCTTCGCTGGCCAGATCCAAGTCATCATCATCGCCATTGGCTCTACCCAGCCCCAAGTCTCCATCATCAAGGATGGTCCCGCCATGCCTAACTCCCCTCTGTCACCGCCATCCAGTTCTTCAGCCTTGTCTCCGCTGTCTCCATCCAGCCCATGTGCTCCTTCTTCGTTGGCTCTGCCCAGCTGCTTGAATCCGCCTTGTTCTTCCAGGTCTCCAGCTCCACCCTGGAATGTCGATCCCCTAGCTCCACTTTGGTACTCCAAAACCTGGACTCCACCTCGGCCTGTCGACCCATCGGCTCAAATTTGGCTCCACAGTTTCTCGGCTTCACCGTGGTCCGTCATCCCTCAGGCTCCGCAAGGCTCCTCGTCCCTCTGAATTGGTCAGTCATCACCCTGGTTGCACCATGGACTTCTGAGCCTGCCTCATCCCTCCACTGCTTGGCTCTACTTGGCTCTTCCTTCCTCTGGCTCCAGCGTTATCCTCACTACCCCAGCTCTGGCCAACCTGCAGAGCCTCCGTCTCCACCCCTATGAGCCTGTGGTTTCGCCTCAGCTCTCCAGTCCATTGGCATCACCCTGGGTATTTGTCTCCTCTGCTCCGCCTGGGTCTCCAAAGTACATGCCTCAGTCATTCAAGCTCCTGCTTCCATCTTGCCTAATCCCTCCTGCAGGTGCGCCGTGGGCCTTCATCCTGTCTCAGCACTGGTTTATCCTCAGGCTCCACCCATCACCTCTCTGGCTCCTTCTGTCTCTGTCACTGTATTGCTTAGGTTCTCCTTCATTCATTAGTTGTCATGGTTTCTGATTAGTGTCTTTCCTGTTCCTTGTTCCTAATTTACTTCCTCTGTGTATGTAAACCCTCAGTTCTTTCTGTTTATTGTCTTGCATTAACCGCCGTGGTGCTGTGTTACTCTCTAAGTGTTTGATTAAAGTTTACTTTGGTAAAAATCATTTAATACATGAAAATGTATGTTTTTAGTCCAATTCAAAGGAATTATTGTTCAATACACATCAATTTGTCACTCTTTCTTATGATAATGATTCGGCTTTTTGAACTGCAGATGTGTGTTGGGCCAATTTCAATAATAAAGAACAATATTAATATGTGTAGAGCTTATACATTCACCAAAAGGACTATTAGGAACACCTGTTCAGTTTCTCGTTAATGCAATTATCTAATCAACCAATCACATGGCAGTTGCTTCAATGCATTTAGGGGTGTGGTCCTAGTCGAGACAATCTCCTGAACTCCAAACTGAATGTCAGAATGGGAAAGAAAGGTGATTTAAGCAATTTTTAAGCGTGGCATGGTTGTTGGTGCCAGACGGGCTGGTCTGAGTATTTCGCAATCTGCTCAGTTACTGGGATTTTCACGCACAACCATTTCTAGGGTTTACAAAGAATGGTGTGAAAAGGGAAAAACATCCAGTATACCGCAGTCCTGATGGCGAAAATGCCTTGTTGATGCTAGAGGTCAGAGGAGAATGGGCCGACTGATTCAAGCTGATAGAAGAGCAACTTTGACTGAAATAACCACTCGTTACAACCGAGGTATGCAGAAAAGCATTTGTGAAGCCACAACACGCACAACCTTGAGGCGGATGGGCTACAACAGCAGAAGACCCCACCGGGTACCACTCATTTCCACTACAAATAGGAAAAAGAGGCTACAATTTGCACAAGCTCACCAAAATTGGACAGTTGAAGACTGGAAAAATGTTGCCTGGTCTGATGAGTCTCGATTTCTGTTAAGACATTCAGATGGTAGAGTCAGAATTTGGCATAAACAGAATGACAACATGGATCCATCATGCCTTGTTACCATTGTGCAGGCTGTTGGTGGTGTAATGGTGTGGGGATGTTTTCTTGGCACACTTCAGGCTCCTTAGTGCCAATTGGGCATCGTTTAAATGCCACGGCCTACCTGAGCATTGTTTCTGACCATGTCCATCTCTTTATGAACACCATGTACCCATCCTCTGATGGTTACTTCCAGCAGGATAATGCACCATGTCACAAAGCTCGAATCATTTCAAATTGGTTTCTTGAACATGACAATGAGTTCACTGTACTAAAATGGCCCCCACAGTCACCATATCTCAACCCAATAGAGCATCTTTGGGATGTGGTGGAATGGGAGCTTCGTGCCCTGGATGTGCATCCCACAAATCTCCATTAAATGCTGTTTCACTAAACGAGGTTCGGGAGGAACATGTCAGATAATTTACACAGGTGGAGAGTACTCAGCTAATCAACAAAGAGGTATATATGCGCAGTCGTCCTACCTTCATTTTCTTGACAGTTTTTCAGCACGGACGGCCTTTCTGGCTGTTTGCCCTGCCCACCCACATACACCATCCACACGCCTCATCGACTCCACGCTGCTCAAAGCAAATGCTGCAATGCTAAAATCTCAAATTTATATACAGCTTCCATCAGTATTCACGGTAAAATAATTTCTGCTTTTCCTGAGATGTAATCGTGCTTTGCCGCGATTCACAATCGCGAGTCTGTCTTCTAACATTTTCGATTCACAAACGTTAATAAGCAATGTGCTGTTAACCTGATGGGTTGAAGCCATGATGACAGAATCAGCTGTGAGAGCAGTGCTCGGACAGTGTAAAGAGTGCACATGCACTGACTCACACAAGAGATCTACAACAGTTCCTGTCTTAAGATAATGTATATGGCACCCATCAAACTTTTCTTGCGATCTTGCAGCCTCCGTGTACTGCAGTACAGACGGATACTTTACAGTTAACGTTACGAGAAGTGTGTTTATCATGGAGCGCGCAGTCGCCGTGGTGATGAACAATAAATATGCTTTCTGGTAAAGCGAGTGAACGTATGGTGAGGCTAAATCACTAAAGCGATGGCAATGCAACAGCTTGCATCACGCCATACAATCAGCCACTAGTTGAATCAGCTGATAATCACTGTCTTTGATTCAATATTTCTCAAACTTGATGCACACATAAGCACGGTCGTATTTGGGAGCACCCATTTTCTTAAATGTTACATAAATACCTTACAGTATGCTATTGTATAACACGTGTATCAATGTTTATTTACAGTATCTATATCTGAGGTAAACTGCAAAGAATGGATTTAATTGAATAGATGTGAGCACTCCTGTTTCAAATCTGAAAGTGGTGCTGTTGTGCGTTCTACTGGCTTGCAAAACAATTCATCAGAAGGATTCAGTTTCAGAGCATTTCACAATCAATGAAAAACGCAGTTATGCTAACGTTTTCTTTACCATGATTTATATCGTAATATGTTGTATAAAGGGAAGACTATATTTTGTCTCCGTCATATGAATTGAACAAGCATCCCACAATAATAAGGCATGGGCATTTCAAAATAAGAGTCCCGTTCGGTTACACAATGTGTCTCACTATTTGTCCGGCTAAATTTTTATCCTTTTTCTCCCACAGGAGCTCAGTTTCTCTGGCGAATTTTCCCCACTGCCCCAGAAGTGCTGTTCCTCTGCTCCCACAGCAGCTCAGTTCTCTGGCTAATTTTCTACTATCACAGCAGTGCTGTTCCTTCTGCTCCACAGGAGCTCAGTTCTCTGGCTAATTTTCTCTACTATCACAGCAGTGCTGTTCCTGTGCTCCACAGGGGCTCAATTTCTCTGGATAATTGTCTCCACTGCCAGAGCAGTGCTGTTCCTCTGATCCCACAGGAGCTCAGTCCTCTGGCTAATTTCCCCACTATCACAGCAGTGCTGTTCCTTCTGCTCCACAGGAGCTCAGTTTCTCTGGCTAATCTTCTCCACTATTACAGCAGTGCTGTTCCTGTGCCCCACAGGGCTCAATTTCTCTGGATAATTGTCTCCACTGCCAGAGCAGTGCTGTTCCCTCTGCTCCCACAGGAGCTCGGTTTCTCTGAATAATTTCCTCCACTATCACAGCAGTACTGTTCCCTCTGCTCCCACAGGAGCCCAGTTTTTCCGGATAATTTTCTCCACTGTCACAGCAGTGCTGTTCCCTCTACTCCCACAGGAGCTCAGTTTCTCTGGCTAATTTCTCCACTATCACAGAAATGCTGTTCCTTCTGCTCCCACAGGAGATCAGTTTCTATGGCTAATTCCTCCACTACCACAGCAGGGCTGTTCCCTCCGCTCCTGCAGGAGCTCAGTTTCTCTGGCTAAATTCTCCACCACCAAGCAGCGATGGGCTGTGCGAGTCGCACAATAAAACCAGTGCACAAACTGCAGTTCAGACGCTAGCGTGAGGCACCATCCAGCTAGCTGCACAGGCCCAATCATTTCAACAGGTTATAACCTCACCCACGTCCAGTGGCGCAAACAAGCACAAGCCTTCCTCCGCTTAAGTACAAGTCACACCTTAAGTACAAGCCCACTTTTCTTCCTATCATCCAACCAACTTTTCTTTTCAAACCATAGAGGAAAACCAAGCGTGAGGCCACCACTGACATCTGCAGCCCTGGTGTATAACCCTCCCACCTCCCTCATGCAAACCCATTGGACACATTAAGAAATCTCTCGGTCACACACTCATGTTTCCTTCTTGTTTTTCAGTGCTCTATGAGAAGTGGAAAGTTTCCAGGCAGTGAGAGTGCAAGTTGCCACACAGCGAGTAAGCAGGAAGTTCCCATGCTGAGCGAAAGAGTGGAAAGCTCCATGCAGCCAATCAGTGGAAAGTTTCCACGTAGCAAGAAAGTGGAAAATTTCCACACATTAAGTAGGTGGATAGTTTCCACGCAGCGAGCCTGTAAAGCTTCAAGGCAGCAAGAAAGCGGAAAAGATCCACATAACATTCCTGAACCAATGGAATGGCATATCCTTTTCTACAGCAATCTCGTTCCCCCTACCGATATCCAGTTGTTCACAGACACAGCTCCTCGATCGGCTTTGGGGATTTTTACCAAGGTCGTTGGTTTGGCTTCTCCAAGGCCACCACAGCTCCAGGACATAAGCCCTCAGCGCTATTCGAGCTTTACACACTAGTCGAGCGGCTTCACTGTGGTGGAAGAATGGGCCACTAGCAGCATTTTAGTGCACTGCGACAACGACGCAACAGTGCATTGCATAAATAAAGGACGTTCCAATGCACCTGCCATGATACCACTTTTAAGACATCTCACTTGGATTTCAGCTTGCGATCAATTCATCATCATCGTTAAACACGTTCCCGGATCAGAAAATCAAATAGCTGATTCTGTCTCATCTTCTGCTTAAGGAATTCAGGACGTTGGCTCCAGAGTCGGACCAATTCCCAACTCCAGTACCTTGCTATTCGAACTAATATTCCTGTGGCCCACCCATTAAAACCCTTCCTCGAAGCATCGACACCGTCGTCCCAAGCAGTTCTCCCAGGACCCTCCAATCCATCGTGACCGCTTGGAAATTTTTTGAGCTTTCCACAACTCGCATAACATTACCGTTCCCTGATTTCTCTCTTCTTTCAATCACCTCATTTATTTCCTACCTCAATACCGTTAAGGGCCTCCAAGTAGGGTATCTCAAAGGGTATATCAGTTTTCACAAATTATTTATCTTGGGCGAGATAAACCTCTCTACTGATCAAAGGGATCCAAAGATCCCAGCCCACCCGCCCTGACACAAGACAACCAATAACGATAGACATCCTCACCAAATGCATTCACACCTTGCGTACAAGCTACCAGCCCAGAAATACCGCCCAACACTCGACACCATGTTTATCCTAGCTTCGGTTTTCTCAGATGCTCGAGCTCGCTATTACATCCAAATTCGACCCAAAATCATGGATGAGGAAACCATATCATACCTAATCAAACAAAGTAAGACTGACCAAACCAAAAAGGTCATTTCATCTACATTTTCAACCTTTCATCACCAATCCAACCATTCCAGTCCGTTCTGGCATACCTCCAATGGAGAAATTCTCAGGCCAAATCTCCCATGGAACCCTGTTTACAGACAAAGTCAACAAACCCGTGATGCGCTTTTGGTTTCAGAAGCACCTCAAATCCGTTCTCCAACAGGCAGGCATCTCAGCAAAGAACTACTCAAGCCACTCTTTGGAAAGCCTTCCACGCAGCCAGAAAGTGGAAAGCCTTCCACGCAGCCAGAAAGTGGAAAGCCTTCCACGCAGCCAGAAAGGAAAGCCTTCCACGCAGACATAAAGTGGCACGTTTCCAGGCAATAAATCAGCTCACGCAGGAAATCAGCAAAAGTTCCCACGCAGTAAAAAGTGGCACATTTCCACGCAGTAAAGCAGCATAACGTT
This sequence comes from Gobiocypris rarus, assembly GCA_023029165.1. NCBI lineage: Eukaryota > Metazoa > Chordata > Actinopteri > Cypriniformes > Gobionidae > Gobiocypris > Gobiocypris rarus. The sequence goes on along the minus strand of CM040910.1, from coordinate 15,601,510 downwards.
TCCACAAAGCAAGACAGTGGAAAGTTCCACGCAGTAAGTCAGTGGAAGTTTCCACAGAGCAAAGCAGCACGTTCCTCGCAGTAAATAAGTGAACGCGTTCCGATGCAGTAAGGCAGTGGAAATTTCCACACAGTGAGAAGTGGATCGGTTTCAACACAACAAGGAAGGATACATTTCACACAGCGAGAAGTGGGCAGTTTTCCACACAGCAAGGAAAGGGCGGTCTCTCACATACAAGACCATACCCTGCTCTCACCAAGAACCGTGCGATTCGTGAACCAACAGGGCTGCCCATCAGTGACACAAGCCGCTCACGGGCCCTCCCGGTCAAACAACCAGGCCCCTCTCTCATGCCAGCCAAGCTCGGCACTTCTTGGGGGTAATTAGCAGGCGGCTGTCCTTTGCTTACTAGCTTTTTGGGGGTACTCTGGGTTCGGGCCAAGTCCGAGCTCAAGCCCTCCCGGACAGCACGCCAAATATGCAATTAAATTAACTCTCTACAAATTATATGTAAGTGTGAACTCGTGAAATGCTGTTTTACTAAACGAGGTTCGGGAGGAACATGTCAGATAATTGACACAGGTGGAGAGTACTCAGCTAATCAACAAAGAGGTATATATACGCAGCCGTCCTACCTTCATTTTCTTGACAGTTTTTCAGCATCCCTCCACCACCCCTTTTCCACATCTTGCTCTATCTTTTAGTGTTCTAAACCACTTACATACGGGGGTACTCTGGGTTCGGGCCAAGTCCGAGCTCAAGCCCTCCCGGACAGCACGCCAAATCACGCAATTCAATTAACTCTCTACAAATTATATGTAAGTGTGAACTCGTGAACTGCAAGATGCTCTCCTATCAATATGGGCCAACATTTCTAAAGAATACTTTCAGCACCTTGTTGAATCAATGCCATGTAGAATTAAGGCAGTTCTGAAGACGAAAGAGTCAAACACAGTATTAGTATGGTGTTCCTAATAATCCTTTAGGTGAGTGTATGTCAGGACGCATCGGGTCAATGGGTGCGATGAATGTGGCAAAACGAGACAAAAGTCGCTTATATAGTCTAATATGTGCTGAAGAACAGTTTTGCTTTCAGATTTTCAGTTGGATGCCCTTGAGGTGGAATGAGAAGCTTCCAGTTATACTACAATGCTTGTAATTCTTGAAATGCTTCCCAAAATTCTGCAAAAGACACTTGACATAGTTTTGATGGCTCCATTTTAAAATGAAATACAAAAATAACATTCTGTGGAAGAATCATTCCACTGAATGGGTGACATTTCTGTTCCCATGACATTAAATGTATAAACAGACATGAACATTAACCCTGAAATGCTTTTTATTTTTAAGAAAAGTATCCTGGCCCTTTTTTAATCTCAGATTTTGTTAAAAGACAAAAAATACCACCAACAACAACAGAAAATAAATAAATAAATAAACCATCTAAAGCACTGAACAAATAACATTTGTCATCTGTCCCCACTTTCTAACAATGTCTTGAAATATAACAGTGTTGTTAATAAAATGGGGATGTAGTAAAACAACCACAGAATATAGCAGAAAACATCTGGGCCATGTTTGCATTTTCTTCTGTCAATGGCCAAAACTCTAACCTTGAATTCAGGACTAGGCATAAAATAATGTCTTTCAGAAGTTGAGAACAAATAGTTGTAACCTGTCTCAGATGAAAATAGGAATCAAGCCTCTGTGGACATTTTTCGGGAGATTAAGGAATAATACATAACTTCTTCACCTTACAAATGGCTGTTGAAAGCAAAGTGCTATGAAATGCTCACATCAAAATTGTGAAATGCTAGAGCAAAACGGGTACTTGGAATCAGCACCTCAAAATGAGCAAGAAACCAGTATCAGATTTTATTCAGCAAATATAATGCAGGGCGCTGTAATGATTAAAATCTTTTCTTTCGACTGATCGGTAACTCCATATTGCATGCTTTCCATTCAGTTCCAAGTCGAATTCTTGCTGCTGGTTAGGTCCAGTCTGAAGTCTTCGCTGGCCAGATCCAAGTCATCATCATCGCCATTGGCTCTACCCAGCCCCAAGTCTCCATCATCAAGGATGGTCCCGCCAGGCCTAACTCCCCTCTGTCACGCCATCCAGTTCTTCAGCCTTGTCTCCGCTGTCTCCATCCAGCCCATGTGCTCCTCCTTCGTTGGCTCTGCCCAGCTGCTTGAATCCGTCTTGTTCTTCCAGGTCTCCAGCTCCACTCTGGAATGTCGATCCCCTAGCTCCACTTTGGAACTCCAAAACCTGGACTCCACCTCGGCCTGTCGACCCATCGGCTCAAATTTGGCTCCACACTTTCTCGGCTCCACCATGGTCCGTCATCCATCAGGCTCCGCAAGGCTCCTCGTCCCTCTGAATTGGTCAGTCATCACCCTTGTTGCACCATGGACTTCTGAGCCTGCCTCATCCCTCCACCCCTTGGCTCTACTGGGCTCTTCCTTCCTCCTACAAACATCCTACTGCATGCAAATTTATCTTTATTGCTGTTATTACATTTATAGCCCTGGACTTTATCTGCAGCCAGTACTAGTTCTGATAGAAAATCAGCTAATTCTTTGTGAAGTCTGTATGTTGCCCTAGTGGCCTGTATACAGTACCCAGCACAAAAGTCCAACAGGATTTATCACTTACACTAGACAATGTCACATAAAGCCCCACCACTTCAAAACAATTATACTATATCTGTCTATCAAGAAGTATGGTATATAAATGAAACATGCTATCAAGCGATAATACATCCACCCAGAGTACCTTAGTAACCACAAAGCAACACCCTATTAACCACCCAGAGTACCATAACAACTGCACACCAACACCCTAGCAACCAGCCCGAGCTAGCAACCACCTATAATAGCCCAGCAACCACTTAACAACACCCTAGCAACAACTCAGTAGCCAAGCAACCACAGAGACACCAACAACTGCATATTCAACTTACAGAAAGAGTGTAGCACTCACGCATCTCGCAGTTCAAAATGGTTTTGCTACATCTGATGACATTGCACACCAGTTATGCTCGCAGACTTGACTTCTTGACTTTTGAAATATATTTGGGTGCTCCACTTTTCCATAAGTTGAATACAGAAGGCGATTAAATCGATTCGAAGTTTTAAATACGGTTATTTTCCTTGCACAAACGCATCGCTTTGCTTCAGAAGGCTTTATTAACTCTCTGGAGCCGTGTGGAGCAGTTATATGATGGAGAGATGCACTTTTATGTACTTCAAATAAAAGACTGTTATGGAGCAACAGTCACTGCCATTATAAAGCTGGGAAGAGTCAGGACATTTTTAAAAGAGTCAGGACATTTTTACTCTGATTGTATTCGTCTGAAAGAAGAATGTCATATACACCTAGGATGAATTGAGGGTGAGTAAATCATGTGCTAATGTTCATTTTTGGGTGAAGTATACCTTTAAGAGATAAAGCTCAAGATTTACAATTCCAGATCATTGTTTGTGCTGAAGTCATTACAGTCTGGAAGTTTGTTTTCAAAAATAAAGATTGGCATTATTTTCATATTTCCATACTTAGGCTACTCAACCTGTTTGTGAGTGGGTGGATTAACAAAAGTGAAACTGAATTCAATGACTATAAAAGAGCAAGGACAAGTGAAATCTGCACAGAACTGAAGAGTACTGATTTACAAAGGTTCTTGCAAACCTGAAAACACAATGGCAGATTCATGTCTTTATATTGCTATAGATTTTGGCACATCATACAGTGGATACGCCTTCAGATTTGATACAGGATCTCAACAGGATCAAACATTCATGCCAAAATGGAAGCATGGTGGTTCCCAGAAACAGGGTAAAACTTTTACATGCATTTTGTTTGATGAGCATCAGAGCTTTATGCACTTTGGTTACGAAGCTCTACAGAAATACTCAAAGAAAGCTTCAAGACAACAGGCAAAGGAATGGTATTTGTTTGAGAACTTTAAAATGGAGCTCTATGGCAAAGTAAGGCATTATTTATGTTACTTTTATTACTGTCAATATGTTGTGTTAAGAATGGTTACTGACACTGGGGATGTGTTTCATATATGAACATAATTTATTATTTTCTCTTTGAAAAGGTAATCCATAGACATTTGAAGATAACAGCTAAAAATGGAAAACAAATGAAAGCAATGACCGTTTCTCAGAGAGTCTGAAATACCTTAAGGATCATGCACTGAACAAAATTGCAGAGCACACAAACAACATGAGGTTCGATGCATCTGATGTTACTTGGTGTTGACTATTCCTGCGATCTGGGATCCAGCAGCCAAACAGTTTATGAGGGAAGCAGCTATTGAGGTGAGAATTGAGCTATGTAAATGGTTAATCACAGGTCAACTAATTCAGGCATTTCCACAGTAATTAAAAAGAAAAGTAATCACAAATTATATCTCAAATGTTTCCTCTGGACAGCAATGAGAACAACTGGAAAACAAATGGAGACTTCAGTCTGAGTGTCATGTTTCTTCATGCACTCTTGTAATATCAATTCAACATGTTAACGAGAATGTTCTCTTACTGTATGCTATATTGCAGACCTTTACATGAGCCGTTGTTATGAGATATAGTAACATATATAGTCTATTTTGTTTTTCAGGCGGTCTGGTGACAAAGTCGGATCCTGGAAGACTTGTCATTGCCTTAGAGCCAGAAGCTGCTTCTGTGTACTGTAAGCAACTCCTACAGACGGCTTCATAGCAGAGTGCCGACTGAAGAAACTATGGAAAATGATCCCGGAAAACAATATATGGTTGTGGATTGTGGAGGTACGGCCTAGTAACTATATACGTTTTTATGCCTTTTTAAAAGTACAGGATCATTTATGTACCTGCACAATTGTTTAGTATCCAAACAAGTGGCAACAAATTAACATAATCTTTAGGGATGCCAAAAATGCAAATTCTTGGCTAATTCAGATTGAAAATTGTGATTTAGAGTTTTACAGTTAATTTTCACAGTTTTTAAAGGGCACCTATTACGCAAAAATTTGTGTTGGCAGTGTGTGTACACAACCCCTATAATGGTAAAACTTTATAAAGTATTTATTTTGAACTGTTGTTATTTATCGTCATCATTGTCCCGCGTTCTCATTGGTTTACGCTCTGTTGTTATGTATCGTCATCATTGTCCCGCATTCTCATTGGTTTACGCCTGTTGTTATGCATCATCATCATTGTCCTGCATTCTCATTGGTTTATGCTCTGTTGTTATGTATTGTCATCACTGTCCTGCGTTCTCATTGGTTTACGCTCTGTTGTTATGTATCGTCCATCATTGTCCTGCGTTCTCATTGGTTTACGCTCTGTTGTTATGCATCATCACTGTCCCGCGCTCATTGGTTTACGCTCTGTTGTTATGTATCGTCATCACTGTCCTGCGTTCTCATTGGTTTACGCTCTGTTGTTATGTATTGTCATCATTGTCCTGCGTTCTCATTGGTTTACGCCTGTTGTTATGAATTGTCATCATTGTCCCGCGTTCTCATTGGTTTACGATCTGTTGTTATGTATCGTCATCACTGTCCTGCGTTCTCATTGGTTTACGCTCTGTTGTTATGAATTGTCATCATTGTCCCGCGTTCTCATTGGTTTACTCTCTGTTGTTATGTATTGTCATCATTGTACCGCATTCTCATTGGTTTACGCTCTGTTGTTATGTATCATCATCACTTTCCTGCGTTCTCATTGGTTTACGCTCTGTTGTTATGTATCATCATCACTGTCCTGCATTCTCATTGGTTTACGCTCTGTTATGTATCGTCATCACTGTCCTGCGTTCTCATTGGTTTACGCTCTGTTGTTATGTATCGTCATCACTGTCCTGCGTTCCATTGGTTTACGCTCTGTTGTTATGTATCGTCATCACTGTCCTGCCTCATTGGTTTACGCCTGTTATGTATCGTCATCACTGTCCTGCATTCTCATTGGTTTACGCCTGTTGTTATGTATCGTCATCATTGTCCTGTTCTCATTGGTTTACGCTCTGTTGTTATGTTAATCAATAGTCTGTGTTTGTTAAAGTCATCAATTTGCATCATTTCAATATATTTTTAAAGAATAATTATATTTGTATTATATTTACATTTATTCTAATTATATTCTAAATGTTTTATTTATAATATGCTACTAATGTTAATTATTTTATTATTATTTTAAACACTTCTGGAATACGTTTAAATTGAAGCCAGCCATGATGTTTCTTATTTTACCACACCATGTATCTATAAGCTTTCAGGAGTAAATCAGGAAAATGTCACATTAACACTTTCCTCGTCTCTGTTTCTTTTCAAATGTTCTGCCAAGAATTGCCTTTTCTTCTTGAGGTCAAAACATGACATTTTATGGCATGAATCACTTATTTGTACATATGAATAAAAACTAATGACTAAAACACTGTTATGCATTTGCAGGTGGAACTATTGACATCACAGTACATGAGGTGGTGGAGGAAGGTCGATTAAAGGAATTGCATGCTGCTTCTGGAAACGGCCAGGGTGGAGAGGCAGTAGACAGGAAGTTCATCTCTTTTCTGAGAAGTATATTTTCTCAAGAAGTCTTTGATGAATTTGAGCAAGAATATCCTTCACAAGCACTGAGATTGAAGCATGAAATTGAGATGGCCAAATCTGATGCACCTGTGATGCTTGACTGTCCAACAAAATTGCAAGAAATTGCCAGTGGAAAAAAGTATAGAAAGTTACTTTGAGGGTGTTGATGGAGCAGAGTGGGATGATGGACAGATCCTAATAAACGAGAAACAGCTGAGCAGCTTTTTGACGAGAGTCTCAAGGCGACTGTCAACAGCATAAAGCATATTTTGCAGTCAAATCCAGAGCTTAGCATTGAGTACATAATGTTAGTCGGAGGTTACGCTGAATCACACATTTTGATTGATTGCTTAAAAGAAATTTGGGTCTAGACACAAGATTCTCTGTCCAGTTGATCCCCAGACAGCTGTTATAAAGGCGCAGTTCTATATGGGCAAAACCTTCGGTAGTAAAATCACGCATCAGTGCTCTCACATATGGGGTTGATATATGTCAGCGGTACAATGAATTAATTCACAAGGGAAAGAGCACAATGGAAAACAGCCTAGGAGAAGTGTACTGTGATGTCTGCTTTGATCCACTTGTTATCAAGGGAGAATCTGTCCTCTTTGATGAAGTTCGATCATTCAAAAATGTCCCTGTAGAAACCAATCAAAAGCGATGAGATTTAACTTTTATAGCACTAAAAAAAAAGGTCAAGTTTGTGGATGAGGATGACTTGACATGCGTGGCCTCTCTAAAAGTTGATATGCCCAAAACGAACAGGGATAGGGACCGTGTGGTTGTTCTGAATATACAATTTGGCTCCACTGAAATGAAAGCTACTGCAATTGATGTGGAGTCTGGAGAAACCGGGTCAGTCACACTTGACTTCATGAACACTTGAAACGCATTTAAGCAAAGCAAAAGCTAACATTATGTGCACATGTAATTTTTAACTGTCAAAGATTGTTATCGTTGTTATTAATAAAGATACAGCTGTTAATAATACTTGATTACTTGATATTGTACATGACTTCTCTTAAACCTCTCAAATTCTCAAAACAAAAATATTTTACTTGATCAAAATGTAATGCTTTGAGAGGATACCATGTTAACTCTACAAGTCAAAGGGACAGTTGTTCTAATAGTAAGGAAGATCTATTATATTTCTTTATATACATATATATTTTTTGAGTAAATATTTTAAGTGATAGAAATATGAAAGATTTTGTAAATTGACCACAAAAATATAAAGTAAAACAACAAACAGTTGTCACAAACTTCATCAACTGCTTCACCTTAAATCATGACTTACCGTTTTGTGTGTTTGCAATACATTTGGCACTAATATCAGAACCTTGATATCATTTTTAAAAATAATGATCAAAATTAGGCATGTGCACAGATATACCTCAAGTGTTGCTCAAGTAGCTGCCCTTTATCAAAAAGATTTTTTAAAATCCCCAAAATTCAGCACAAGATTTGCCCTTAATTACTTCTTATTTCTATTATTATGTCACATTCACTTTACTCTTGTGGGATAATGCTTTGCTATATTATATAAGCATATTATGTACTTTCAGTTCAACAGCACTGCATCAATATGTATTTTTGGTTATTAGTTTACTGTCTATTAGCAGTGCATATTCATTTGTTGGTTTCATTAATAGATGTGGGATTTATGAATATCTATTGTCAATAAATTGAATTAACTTGATTACATTTGTGTCTTCCTTGTGTTGATGATCAAAGCCTCTACTAGTATCTAAATGATCAAGTCCTGAAGATAAATCAGTTTATTCTGGAGTGTTCTCATAGATTTAAGGTGAAAGTCTTTACCTGGTGACGAGCTGGTGAAAGACAGGGAAAGGTCATCTAATACATTTATAACCACACCTTTAAGAGATGTGTGATGTCATCAGTAATGTGAATAATCATAACAGTTGGCTCAATATTTTTAGATACAATACTGTAATTTACTTTTTCACTGGCAGTAGACCTAATAAAAAGCGGAACAGTTCTCACAGTAGTGCATCTCACAGGAACAGTGGGTGAATGATTCAGCATTTTTGAACAAGTCAGTGATTGCACTGGAGAATTCCAGTTCCTGTCTACCTCACTGCTGAGTGCTTTATGTTTGTAGCTCCCTATAGCTTTGTTTTGAATCTCTGTTTACTATCATTTATTTTTGTTTATATTGGTAAAAATAACTTACTCATCAAATACATATGGTACTCAACCAAAATTATTTTTTGTCGCTGTGGGTACCGGCGCAGTTGCAGTTTTCTGCTCTTGACCACTATGTGGCGCTATAACCATAGATTTCATGTTATGGCGTGGACATATCACAACTCGTTCCCTTCGAGGAAACTCACACTGCGCCGGAACGACAATTTGGGGACACTCCTAAGCAACAGCGTGTCTGAAGTATGAATGAAACTATCCCAATCCTGATTGGTGTTGCGTCATAACGTAGCTGTGGCGGCATACCCGGAAGATACATAAGGAGCCGCGCATAGTAACGGCAGTTATCGCTCTTCAGCATAGCGCTCTGTGTTTCAAACTGTCTGTCTATTTGGTGTTGTTTGTCACAAAAAAGAATATATATAAAGTTGGCAGGCAATACTAGCGTTGTGTGCACCAGTGTCCCAGTTATAGGTCGGGCACGGACACACATATGCTTGGTGTACAGTGCCTGGGCGTGCAGCACGCCAGGGCGGCTTGAGGAAGCGCCCGCGGCGACAGATAAGCTGCCGCTCAGGGTGCTTCGCTTGGGGCTGGCCGTGTTCAATGAGGCGGCCAGCCTCGTGAGCCCGTGGATCGGTCCCGCATTCGCCGAGGCAGCGAGGCCGGTCATGGGGCTCACGGATGGACATGTCAGCGAGACTTGGGACTGCTGAGGCATCTTCCCAGTCTTTGTCTGTCAGTTCAGATGTTCTCCTTCCCAGCGTGGAAGTCACGCTGCGGCTTCTTCCCCGGGGTGGAGGACCCGATGCTTGAACGGTCTGATTCTGGGAATTAGACGACTCAGCATCGGGCAGTCGGGTTATAACGAGAGCTCGCCACTTCTTATATGCAAGACTCAATCTCACGATTGCCGAGGCAGCGCAGGTTATGGGTCTGCTATTAAGGTGAACACACTGATCGGCGTGCATGGGATACTGGTTGGCTTAACGGCTTGAGCTGCGTTGCTGAGGGAACATGTGGTTTACGAGTCCGTATAGAACGATAAAACAGTATTGCCTGATGATTATGGCTGCATTTAAGTCTGAGGATTTAAATGAAATATGATCTGACTCTAAGCAGTTAGATATTCAGCCTGTCATTCAGACCATGTATCACCGTGATACTGTTTGGCTTTTTCTCGGCGATGAAAGCCAATTGTATTATGACGGTTTGAACCACGTTGCTGAGGCAACGCGTGGTTTATGAGTCCGTATAAATACAATAAAACAGTGTCTGATGATTATGGCTACATTTAATTCTGAGGAATTAAATAAAATATGATCTGACTTTGAGGAGTTAGATATTCAGCCTATCATTCAGACCATGTTTCACCTTATTGTGGCTGTATTTAATTTTATTTAATTCAGAGGAATTGAGTGTCATGTTATCTGACTTTAATAAGTTGGATACTTTTATTATGTCACCTAAGCGTGTTTGACTTGTCTGGATATTCATCTAAGGTGGAGCCCTCCTGAAGTTGATGTCGTTCGCCGCCTTGTGGCCTGCGGACACATCAGTTTCAGGCAATTGTTATTCCCAGAGTCCGCCCTAGTGTTGCGGCCCTGTAGAGTTGCTCCCTTAGATGAGGCCCCTGCTGGCCAGCCCCTCTCCCGGGTAGGAGCGATCGAGGTCGCCTCCTGTGGAGTTTTCGGGAATCTATGCTGTGCTCCCGCCATCAAGTATGCTTCGGGCCACATCGTTTCCTCACAAGACGCTGCTGCACCAGCCGCCTCTAGCAAGACTTGCGGCAGTCCAGCAACGCCAGACGCACACCGAAAAATCTTCCTCGATTTCGCCCTGCCGGTTAGCCGGCCTCGAGAGGCTGGTTCCTTAGCAGATTATCTTGGCGCATGGTTATGCCTCCGAATATATCTGCATGGGCCCTGCGTACTGTAGAAAAGGTGATACAGACTGCAGTTCAGTTACCTTCCCAAAGTTCAGTGGGGTGGTCTGGACGGCAGTGGTCCCTGGGCAGGTTCGTAATGGAACAGGAAGTCCACTCCCGCTGGTAAGGAGGCCACAGAAGGTGCTCCTCCGCCAGACAGGGAGTCCGGGTTCTACAGCCGGTACTTCATAGTTCCTAAGAAGGATGGCGAGTTGCGCCCAACTTTAGATCTGAGGTACTTGAATCGTTCTCTGAGGAGATTCAGATTCAAGATGCTTACAGTTCCTCCATTGTGATTCAGATCCAGTTTGAGGACTGGTCTGTCACAGCGGGTCTAAAGAGGATGCATGCTTCCCTGTATCCATCCATCTGTGTCACAGGAAGTTCCTGAGGTTCGCTTGGGGGAAAAGCGCATCAATATCGGGTTCTTCCCTCTGAGGAGGGATCTCCTGTCTCAGGCGGCGGCACAATATTTCACCCCCGGCCGGAGATTTGGAACCTTTGGGTCTGGCCCCTGAGGGGGCCAGGTACCTAGAGGCTGGCCTGTCGGCGGAGGTGGTAGAGACCTTACTCAGTTCCAGGGCTCCGTCTTCAAGGAGACTGTACAGCCTCAAGTGGAATGTATTTTCCACTTGGTGCAGGGAGCGTGAGGTGGACCCAGTTAACTGCCCGGTGGCTTCAGTGCTGGAGTTCCTCCAAGATCGCTTCTCTGCGGGTCTAACCTAGTCCACACTCAAGGTGTACGTGGCTGCCATTGCGGCTTTCCACACTCCTATGGGTGATGGGCCTTTGGGTAGGCACCAGCTGGTTGTACAGTTCCTCCGCGGGGTTCGGAGGATGAGGCCTGTGGCTCAGTCCAGAGTTACAACCTTGGATCTGGCGGTGGTTCTTGGAGGGCTGGCTGAGGCCCCCTTCGAGCCATTTGAGTCGGCTGAACCAAAGAACCTGACCCTTAAGGTGGCTTTTCTCCTCGCCATTACCTCTCTGAGGAGAGTGAGATCTCCAGGCCTTGACGGTAACGCCGACTTGCCTGGAGTTTGCCCGGTGGAGTAAAGCCATCTTGCACCCTAGGCCAGGCTACGTGCCTAAGGTCCCATCAAGGGTGGTCAGGTCTTTGGTTCTGCAGGCATTTCATCCTCCGCCTCACGTGATGGCGGAAGAAGGGAGGCTTCACCTACTCTGCCCGGTTAGGGCACTCAAGAGTATATTTGGCGAAGTCGGCACAGTGGAGGAGATCTCAACAACTTTTGGTGTGTTTGGCTCACCCAAGAAGGATGCCTGCGCCTACCCAGACAATCAGTAACTGGATTGTCCAGGCGATAACCATGGCTTATCAGGTGCGCAATTTGCCTTCACCCATGGCCGTGAGGGCTCATTCCACCAGAGGCATGGCCTCTTCGGTGGCCCTCCTTTCTGGGGTCCCCTTGCAGGATATCTGCGAGGCGGCGGGGTGGGCTACCCCACACACCTTTATCAGGTTTTATAGCCTGCATCTCCACGACGCCTGGCGCTAGGGTGCTCCAGTCCTAGCTGTGCCCGGTCTCCGGCTTCACACTAGGCAGGCGCTACCCTCGGTGTGGCCTAGTGGGTACTCGTCTCAAATTCTGCCGTTCGACGCAGTGTGAGTTCCTCGAAGGGAACGGCTCGGTTATGTATATAACCCTTGTTCCCTGAGAAAGGGAACGAGCACCGCGTCGCGCCGCCACACCTCGGCACACCTGGAGCGCAGGCTTCATTGCGATAATTGCCGCTATTATGCGCCGCCCTTATGTATCTTCCGGTATGCCGTCACAGCTACGTCATGACGCAACACCAATCAGGATTGGGATAGTTTCATTCATACTTCAGACACGCTGTTGCTTAGGAGTGTCCCCAAATCCGGCTGCCCGACGCAGTGCTCGCTTCCCTTTCTCAGGGAACAAGGGTTACATACATAACCCGAGCCGTTTTCAGGATTTGCAGTCAACTGCTCCATGTGAAGAATAAAAATACTATTAATAAGATTTTTAACAATCAAATTCACATAGTAAATGTAATCATTTGTGTAAGCATTTGCTGTTTAGAATAAATTCAATAAATTAAGTAAATATAAAAATGTGTTTACTTTTTTAATGGACTGAGCTTTAATGCAGTACTAATACCCCATATTTCACTTTAACATATTTCTCAATAGGCCTATGTGTTATGTTAATTTATTGTAATAAAATAAAAAATAGAAATGTGAATTATATGCTACAGGTGTGCATGGGGATATTAAGAGTGATAATAGGCTACTGAATGAGTAGGCTTTGCATGAGGGCAATAACTTAAAGTTGCAGTGTGTGAATTTTAGCAGCGTCTAGTGGTGAGGTTGTGAATTGCACGCCCACCACTCCCTCCCTTCGATGCACATAGAGAAGCTACAGGGGCCCACACAGGACAAAGATGTCGTCACTGGAGAGAGCAGAGAGTTACTAGCGCTCTGCAGAGAAGTGTGTCCCTTTAGGGCTACTGTAGAAACATGGTGGCGCAAAATGGCGACTTCACTGCAAGGGGACTCATGTGTGTGGAGATAGAAATTACTCATTCTAAGGTAATAAAACATAACGGTACATTAAGTAAGTTCTTAAAAACATAGATATGTATATTATACTGCATTTCTGTCAAAAGATCCTCATAAATACTACACACTGAACCTTTAAGTAAGACAATAGGCTCGTGGGCAATGTCACAACACATGGCGCAACTGTGCCTTTAAGAGATCTGAGTTTGAGCCCAGACAATTTCCCTCCTAAAGTACTGTGGTCACAGAAAAAATAAGCGGAAATCAAATTTAAGAACACATGTAAAAATATATTGCACAACCTGAAAAATTATGCAAAATGATCAGAATAGCAAACATTGCGGTCACAGATCAAAATATAACAAGTGTGAATCAAAAATTAAAAGCGCATTTAAAAAAATATGCATGAATCAAACCTTTAAACACAATAAAAGGATATTGCACACATCTTTAACTTATGTTTATGTGTTCTTAAAAGTTAGGGTTAGGGTTATAGTTCCCTTTCAGTTGGTCACCTTTTGATTGGGATCTGTTTTCAGAGACCAATCTACTTGAGTGTATAGAAACGAGCCAGTGAACATTGACATGCGGTTAACGCATTCCACGAGCAGCTCGCGTTGCGGTATAAATACGGAAGTACCGCATATCACTTTCAACTTCGAGCGAGCATTACTACATGTTCCTACGAAGAGTCAAAAGAGAGAGGAAAACAGCCTACCTGCTTCCAGTGTCGGTGTTACGGTGCCTTGCAACGGTGGTCGCGAGTGAAGAAAAACAACAGCTGTTCTCACAGCTCGCTGGGCGTTTTCCTTTGAGTGCTCCAGTGGGGCATCCCCACCGGGTACATCTCTTCGGGCCCCACTCCTCTATCGCATCATGAGCATGCTGAGACTTTGTTTGTGGGTGGTTCATGTTCTCTCGCCACGTCTGCGCGTTGTTCGTGCTGCCCCTTTCATAGGGGCTTGAGCGTCAGTGTGCTGTCGAGTCTGGTGGCCAGTGGCAGTGTGGAACTATTTGGTGTCAAAATATGGAACACCAAAAGGGCCATAATCTGTATAATTTTTCCCTCTCTCACTACCCTCTGTCCTGCATGCACGAGGGTATTCCGCCTCAGGGGTTATGCAGGAACTGAGAGGGTCAGGTTGGCAGTGTGCGACGCCCCTGGCCTTGCCACTCCTTTCCTCCCCTCTCCTTGCCAGGGGCAGCAGTGTGGGCACCGAGGACGCCCGGGCGTTCTCACCCATACTCTGCCCCACCTGGAGTACTCAGGCAACACTCTAGGACGCCTCCGGGCCTCCCGAGTCGGGTCGGCATACTCCACCTCGCTGCCCCACTCTGTCGAGCCGGTTCCTCCAGCCGAAATGAAGTCAGGATTCTACAGGCCCTACTTCATTGTACCCAAGAAAGGTGGTGTGATCAATCTTGGGCCTGTGCATTCTGAATCAGGCTCTGCACAAGCTCCCGTTCAGAATGTTGACAGAGAAACGCATTCCCGAAGGCATCCGGTCCCTGAGATTGGTTTGCAGCGATCGACCTGAAGCCCTTCAGGCTGTCCCTGTCGCCTCACGGCTTCACGAGTTGTGTGAACACAGGGACATGGTGCTCACGTCACCTCAGCCGGTTGGGCCTTGGGTCAACCGAGAGAAGAGCAAACTCTGCCCGCGTAGAGGATCTCTTATCTCGGTATGGAGCTGGATTCGGTCAACCGGACTCGCGCCTCACACACCAGAGCGAGTCCGGTCAGTGTTTAACTGCTTGAATACGTTCAAGGGCAGGACAGCGGTCCCACTGAAATTCTTTCAGAGGCTCCAGGGGCGTATGGCATCTGCAGCCACGGTAACGCCCGCTCAGATTTCTTCATATGAGACCGCTTCAATGCTGGTTACACGACCGAGTCCCGAGATGGGCGTGGCAAGTATCGGGTCTCAGTTACTCCTTACTGTCGCCAAACCTTCAGTCCGTGGTCAGACCCCTCGTTTCTCCGGGCCAGAGTGTCCTTAGAACAGGTGTCCAGGCATGCTGTGGTCTCCATGGATGCCTCATCCACGGGCTGGCGGGCCACGACAACGGATATGGACCATGTGGTCATGCTGATTGGGAATAAAATACTTGCTTTGATCTGGCTTCTCGCGTGTGTGTGTCTGAGTTCAATTGTTCGCTAATCTTTCTGAGCAGCGAGGCGCGGATGGTTCTTGGGTGACGAAGGGCAGTTTCTCTCTCTCCAGATGTTGGGGCTCTCTCGTGGCAGGAGGTCCGTGGCGGACCGTTCGCAATGTGGTCTCTCTTTTGGCAGGAAGCGCAGAAAGTTAATGGTCATTCTCTGTTTTTATAGCCGAAGAAAGGGGTTGCTCCTTTGAGATGATTTAATCTCTGATGTTGCAATCTCTGCCTTCTTGACTCATCACGAGGACTGAGAGGTTCTGAAAATGTATTCTCAGAAAGTTGGTAATTTTGTAATAATGTATCTTGTTGTAATTTGGAGACTAGATATTCGGTATCGTCAGGTAGACACGATTCTGGAGGTACCATGCATTATAATTCTGAGAGTTCAAAGTACAAAGATCCATAAACTTTCACAGTTTCTAGCATACAGAGTTTGATTCTACATTCAGTAACACCCCTACAAATCTAGTCATTTTAATGCATCGTATAAGGACGTCGAATCAACCAAATATATATTTAATAGTGTAAGAAGCAATTTGTCCAATTGGTTCTTATGTGGAAACTCTGTGTGTGTGTGTGTGTGTGTGTGTGTGTGTGTGTGTGTGTGTGTGTGTGTGTGTGTGTGTGTGTGTGTGTGTGTGTGTGTGTGTCACGAGACAGTCAGCGTGTGCGGGTGCAAAAGTCAAAAGGGGGTAGCGGGGTGCTGATGTAGAGTGCCCGGATGCAATCAAATTATGCTGACAATGCTCTTTTGTAGACATTCAGACATTCAGGCGCGTCAATTAGTTACATTGTCGAGACAAACAAAAGACCTTTGTTTATGTTAATCTGATTAGGTCTCACCGAATGGTGATGAGTTCAGTCCATTTTGGTTACTGGACACAGATGGCTAACCTACCATTAGTTAATGTTACTACAAAGGTATGGTAGTGCAAGATGCATAAGTAAACAGTTGTTACTGTGCAACATGGAGTTACCGATCAGTGGAAAGAAAAAGATTTTAATCATTACACCGCCCTACATTATATTTGCTGAATAAAATCTGATACTTGTTTCTTGCTCATTTTGAGACGCTGATTCCAAGTACCCGTTTTGCTCTAGCATGTCACACTTTTCTCACAAAATGCGGTGAGCATTTCATACCTTTGCTTTCAACAACTATTTGTAAGGTGAAGAAGTTATGTATTATTCCTTAATCTCCCGAAAAAATGTCCAAAGAGGCTTGATTCCTATTTTTATCTGAGCCAGGTTACAACTATTTGTTCTCAACTTCTGAAAAACATTATTTTATGCCTAGTCCTGAATTCAAGCTTAGAGTTTTGGCCAATGACAGAAGAAAATGCAAACATGGCCCAGATGTTTTCTGCTATATTCTGTGGTTGTTTTACTACATCCCCATTTTTTTAACAGGACTGTTATATTTCAAGACATTGTTAGAAAGTGGGGACAGATGACAAATGATATTTGTTCAGTGTTTTAGATGGTTTATTTATTTATTTTTGTTGTTGTTGTTGGTATTTTTATTTTTATTTTTTTAAATCTGAGATTTAAAAAAAGGGCCAGGATACTTTGCTTTATAATAATAAGCATTTCAGGGTTAATATTAATGTCTGTTTAGACATTTAATATCATGGGAACAGAAATGTCACCCATTCAGTGGAATGGTTCTTCCACAGAATCTTATTTTTGTATTTCATTTTAAAATGGAGCCATTGTTCAAAACTATGTCAGGTGTCTTTTCCAGAATTTTGGGAAGCATTTCAAGAATTACAAGCATTGTAGTATAACTGGAAGCTTCTCATTCCACCTCAAAGGCATCCAACTGAAAATCTGAAAGCAAAACTGTTCTTCAACACATCAAAGACTATATGCGACTTTTGTCTCGTTTTGCCACATTCATCACACCCACTGACCCGATCGTCCTGACATATAAGCTCTACACATATTAATATTGTTCTTTACTATTAAAATCGGCCCAACACACATCTGCAGTTCAAAAAGCCAAATCATTATCATAAGAAAGAGTGACAAATTGATGTGTATTGAACAATAATTCCTTTGAATTGGACTAAAAACATACATTTTCATGTTTGAAATGATTTTTACCAAAGTAATCTTTAATCAAACAATTAGAGAGTAGCACAGCACCACGACGGTTAATGCAAGACAATAAACAGAAAGAACTGAGGGCTTACATACACAGAGGGAAGTAAATTAGGGAACAAGGAACAGGAAAGACACTAATCAGAAACCATGAAAACTAATGAATGAAGGAGAACCTAAGCAATACAGTGACAGAGACAGAAGAAGCCAGAGAGGTGATGGGTTGAGCCTGAGGATAAGCCAGTGCTGAGACAGGATGAAGGCCCACGGCGCACCTGCAGGAGGGATTAGCCAAGATGGAAGCAGGAGCTTGAATGACTGAGGCGTGTACTTTGGAGACCCAGGCGGAGCAGATGAGACAAATACCCAGGGTGATGCCAATGGACTGAGAGCTGAGGCGAAACCACAGGCTCATAGGGGTGGAGACGGAGGCTCTGCAGGTTGGCCAGAGCTGGAGGGAGTGAGGATAACGCTGGAGCCAGAGGAAGGAAGAGCCCAGTAGAGCCAACGGGTGGAGGGATGAGGCAGGCTCAGAAGTCCATGGTGCAACCAGGGTGATGACTGACCAATTCGGAAAGACGAGGGAGCCTTGCGGAGCCTAAGGGATGACGGACCACGGTGAAGCTGAGAAACTGTGGAGCCAAATTTGAGCCGATGGGTCGACAGGCCGAGGTGGAGTCCGGGTTTTACCAAAGTGGAGCTAGGGGATCGACATTCCAGGGTGGAGCTGGAGACCTGGAAGAACAAGATGGATTCAAGCAGCTGGGCAGAGCCAACGAAGGAGGAGCACATGGGACCTGCGTGAAGTTGGCTCCCACCCAACGCAAAACTTCGCAAAATAGTCTCGATCGTTTGCTCCGTTTGTGCTGGTTTGTGCCATAAAAAATTTCGTTTGTGCTGCTTTGGTTTTAAGATATTAAAAAAACATTTTTAGGTCATTCTGAGGTCACTCAGCCCCCCACATTCTCCAAATTCACCTCAAATAGCCTCGTTTGTTTGTGCTTCGTTTGTGCTGGTTTGTGCTGATAAAAGTGTCGTTTGTGCTGCTTTCGTTTTTTAAATATTGGACTTTGAACTATAGACGATGACGTCACCAGCCCCCCGACCTGCTCCAAATTCACCCAAAATAGTCTCAATCGTTTGTGCTTCGTTTGTGCAGGTTTGTGCCGGTAAAAGCTGCGTTTGTGCTGCTTCCGTTTTTTAGATATTAAAATAATATTTAGGTAGTCATTTTGAGGTCACTCAGCCCCACGACCTGCTCCAAGGTCAACTTAAATAGTCTCAATCGTTTGTGCTTCGTTTGTGCTGGTTTGTGCTGATAAAAGTGTCGTTTGTGCTGCTTCCGTTTTTAAAATATTATACATTGAATTATAGCCGATGACGTCATCAGCCCCCCGATCTGCTCCAAATTCACCTCAAATAGTCTCAATCGTTTGTGCTTCGTTTGTGCTGGTTTGTGCTGATAAAAGTGTCGTTTGTGCTGCTTTCGTTTTTAAAATATTCTACATTGAATTATAGCCGATGACGCCACCAGCCCCGATCTGCTCCAAGTTCACCTCAAATAGTCTCAATCGTTTGTGCTTCGTTTGTGCCGGTAAAAGGTTTGTTTTTGTGGCTTTCTTTTTTAAAATATTAGACACCATAAAATGTTAGACAATGATGTCACCAGCCCCCGATTTATGAGCATGAAGCATTTTATTTTGGGTTTGTACTCAAATCTCAATCTCTTACCAAAATGTTGCCAGTAAAGATGTTTTAATAGAACATCAACTCCGTATCAATGTTTTTGTAGTTGCTGTGGTGTTTTCTCATTTGTTCTCAATTCTCCTCACTATCATTTGTTCAATAAATAATTATTTTTTCTTCATTCACTGGTCTCTCCTGATTTAACTTTGTATTTATTTGCAGTTTAATCTGCTGCACTTCACTCCCACCACTAGGTGCAAGTGACACACTAGGAGTGTTCTAGTTGAAATTAGCAGTTAGTAGAGGAAACATTGATGTAATATCAAACTACAAAAGTCATTACTAAGTCAAATCTGGCAAATGTAAGTACAATGTTTAACACTCTCAGTTACAATATTATTAGTTAACTTAAAGATTAACGGTAGGCCTACAGCATTCAAAAGTTAAGATTGTCAAAGTTTATTGAACAGATAACTCATTGATAATACAACTATGAAATGGTAATTACAGATGCATACTACTTTTTTAATACATTATGCATCTAGGAGTCAACATTACCATATTGGTCCTAAAATACAATATATGTTGTTATATATTATTACGGTACTATAACTTATATATTTGGACCAATACAGTAATACATAAAAAATGTAAACTGTACATGACATTTGAGTCAGGATTATTTCAGTGGGTAACTATGTTTGTTTATGCCAGATGCCCAAGAAACCAGCAGTCGACAGAGATTCCATTTTCACAGTCTTGTGCACATCAAAAGAGGCCATAGTACAAAATGGCAAAATAGCTACTCCTAATCAGAGCATCTGGACAGAGCTTAGTAAGCAGCTAGAAAACAAGATCACTGCAAAGGCTCTATACACTTTTTGTTAAATTAAACAGACACAACATCTGGACTGCTTTAGGGTTTACTCATGAAAGTGATCATGAAACAAGTGGCAGTGGTGATGACACAGATTTTGAGCCAGGGTCCCTCTCCCCCAGACCAAAAGATGCCTGGACTTTTGATCTTGAAGTTCCTTTTCAGAAATGGATTGAATTCATGCCTGAAACAGTAACATATAAAAACAAGTTCTCCAAAACACAAAAAAGGGAATACACAATTTTGAAGCCTGGTATCTGGACGCATGTGATAAATCATCACATTTGGCAAGAAGTGAAATGCCCCTGCACAGTTGTCTTTAAAAGAGCCAAGGTATATCCATCAGCCACAGATAAATATATAGAAATCAGAGGCAACTGTAAGGAGTGTCGTGGCAACATTCACATAAAATGTGACAGAGAGCCTGAAATGAACAGCCCAATGGTGTTCAAGTGTTTAATTAAAAACACGGATGACTCCCTGCACACTGGCTGTTCCAAACGTGCGATGTCTGGAAACTTGCGTTTGCAGATATCCAAAGAACTGTGTGAGGGTAGAATGGAGTCCCATGTGTGGAGGGCATCAGAGGCAACAAAGCTGATGGAGTTTGGAGATCCTGAGCCGAGCCATCTGCCTAATTTGGCCACCCTGCGCAAAGCAAGAGAGAAATGACTCAGAATTAGGTGACAAGGACCCTATTTTGTCACTACAAATATTAAAATACAGTGCACCTCATAGTGGTAGCATTAAAGACATTGGACTGGACAAGTTTTTCTGTCACTATTGGAGTCAAACACAAATGTATATGTACAAGTCATTATCAAAGACATCTACTAACCCCACTGTGAGTTTTGATGCAACTGGCTCAGTCGTGAGGAAACTACAGAGACCAAGTGGTAAATCTGGCCATATATTTTTATATCAGGGCGTTCTGGCTGGAGATGAGAACTCAAGTGTCCCAGTGGTGCAAATGCTGTCAGAGAGACATGATGTTAATGCCATAACACATTGGCTGAGAGAATGGATACATGCAGGTGCACCAACTCCAAAGGAGGTTGTCAGTGACTTTTCTCTGGCTTTGCTCGGAGCTCTGGTCAAGGCTTTTACTCCTCATCCTGATCTTAAGACCTACGTCAATGAGTGTTGTGGTGTCTTACTCTGCAAACAGTCAGCAAAAGTGCCATCTTGTTTTGTTCGGGTTGATGTTGCTCACTGCATCAAGATGATCTGCCAGTGGGACTGCTTAAAGAAGAAACCACATCGCATCAAAGATTTTTTTGTGAGGTCAATGGCACAGCTTCTCATGTCACAATCCATGGACGATGCAAGAGAGCTACTACGCAGTATTACTGTTGTGGCTCTCAGTGAAGCAGAGGGCAATGACAGCTCTGGAGCCCCCCTCATATCAGAGAGGTGCAAGAAATACCTGAAAGCCAGAATTGCTGAAGAGTGTGTCATCATCCCAGATGTAGAGGGTGATGACCTGGAAGAAGTGGATCCATGTGACCAAACACAGACAGACCTACGGCAGTGGGTGACAGACATATGTGAGGAGAGCAGGTCACTTTCCGTGTCTAATGGTGATCATGACAATATGCACTTTCTCCCTGAGATTATTCCCAATATAATCTGGCTTGCAAGTTACTTACCACTCTGGACAGGAGTAATGATCCCTCACTTCCGAAGCACCAATATCACTGCAAGTTCAGCCAAAGTTGAAGCAGAGTTCAAAAACATCAAACGCGGCCTTTTCAAGCATGAAAACCTGCCTATTCGGGTGGATCGATTCATTGCTCGACACCTGTCCTACATTGAAGGCAACATGCGAATTTGTTGTGCAAAACAGAAAGCTGAGGGAAAAGGTGAAGAGGATAGAACCGTTTCAACAGTGATCACCACAGATGCCGATCCACTACCCACCACAACCTGTAGTGTAGATGGAAAGACAGAAATAGACACTTACTGTTCTGGGAAGTCTGACACTGTCACAAACATCCATCCAACAGATGAAGACGCTGTTGAAAACTGGAGAGGTCTAGCGGTTCCACCCAAAAAGAGGAAGAGAAACTCATACCTCTCTCCTTGTCCTGAATGGCTCCATGCAGATCCATCTGTGAAGGGGAAAAAATTGAAAGTAGACCTGTTGAAAAATGGAAACAATCAACAGCCCGTTAAACTCAGGAAATCAAGAATCTCTGTGCTGAACACATGTGCATTTGATGCTTTTTGTCAATGCTTATGTTGTGCTTTCTGCGATAGTGTCACTTTTGAAAATATTGTTTGCGGTGAGGATTCCAACAACCTCCTCCAGCTAGTGAAATCCATCACCACAAAGGGTCTGAATGCACAGGCCTATATACAGAGGGCAGAGCTGGTGAGTGGAATATTCAAAGCTGTCCCACTGAAATCTGGTGCTCTCCAAATCGATGCACAGTGCCACATCTCCACTATCATTGAAAAGTCAATGACAAAACGTGCGTGTGTTTCCTTAACAAAACAGTGCTCCTCACAGTATTGTGGTCTCAGCAAACAAGTCACAAGGGAAATTCCATTAGTTTGTACTTCTGTTGCTGTACTACAGGCTTCTGGCATGGCTCATCTTCAGACCGCGGTAGAAGAAGGCCTCAACCTTCCGGAGTCCCCCTGTCTCAGGCCAGTCCAAAATCCATCACAGTGTCCCTCTGCATTCAAGACAGGTACCACAGGGAAAGTGCTCTGTGCAGGAAAAGTTTCTCACAGTTACAGTCTGGGAGAACTTCTCTGGATTGACACTGACATGGGAATCAACTCCACAGAATTTGCTTTGCATGAATTTCCCTCCAATCTGATGCTCCAAGGAGAGAGATTTACTTTAAGGGCAGTCATTGCTTTCAGAGGAGGCTTAACCCAGGATGCTCTTGGACATTATGTGGCCTACTGCAGGAGGTCTCCATGTGTCTGGGAGATGTATGACAACCTGAGAAGTGGAGTGACAGGAGCGTCAGAAAAAAACAAAATATGCCCACATGCTGTATTATACACAAAAGACTAATTTCATTATTTAAAATTACTTTCACAATTATATACAAGTATTTTTGTTGTATGCCATACAACCTTGTTTTCCTATTACTGTTTGGAGAAGAAGTATCTGCTTTTCTGGAAGTCAGGCTTGATGTTGTTTGCACGCAAGTCTATTATGTGTGGCATTTTTGGTTTGAAGACATATAGTAGCTCGTCAGTATTATGTTTTTTAAGTTTAAGTTTTAAAGGTCTATTTTTTGTGTTAATAAAGGTTCGATAGTACACTGCAATTCAAAAGTAAAACCACTTTGGCTTAATTTCTAATTCATTGAGTCATGAGTTTCCACATACATTATATTTTCAAAACATTAGGCTGTAATGTTTCTGAAAGAAGTATCTTCTGCTCACCAAGGCTTTATTTATTAAATCAAACAATACAGTAAAAACAGTAACATTATTGATTATTACTCCAGTGTAAATCAGCTGTTCCCTTTCAGTCGGTCACGCGTTCGTGCGTCGGAACTGACCGGATTTAATTGAGACCTATCTGCTTGAGTGTTTCTAAACGAGCCAATTGACATTGGCATGCGGTTCACGCTCCGCCCGCGCGGTATAAATCTGAAGTGAAACACCGCATATTCGATTTTCTACTTGAGCCAAACATTGAGTGTTCCAGTGTTCCTGCGGAGTGTATTTCAACTACGAGTCTACAAGAAGGAGCTCTTTCCGGCTGGAGTTACGGCACAGTGCAGCGCGGCGGTCGCGAGTCTGTAAGCAGAAAAACAGCTGTTCTGACAGCTCGCTGGGCGCTGTGTGCTCGCAGTGGGCTTGCACCCTCTAAACCACTGTGAGCAGCGGCCATCTCCCTTGTGCCTCGGCACGTAAGAGCGTTTTCCTTCTCTTAAAGAGCATACACGGTTTGACCCTCGTCTTTTTCAAGATGTCATTCAAACCGTGTGTTTCTGGATGCAGCCGGTTTCTGTCCCCAGCTGACGGGCACGATCGCTGTCTCACGTGTTTGGGCGTTCAGCACGCTGAGGCGGCAGTCGTGAATGACTCATGTTCCCACTGCGGGAACATGACCATCGCAGTTTTACGGTCTAGGCTCGACTTCCTCAAAAGGGGAGCGGTCCCATTGTGTATCCCCCGATCTAGCGGTCCTCCGCTGCAAAGCAGAGGGCTGCTACTTTGGCTGATGCCTTTGGTGAAGCTCCTCGATCCTCCCCCTCCGCTGCGCCGGTTGAGCTGCGGCGCGGTCCGGTCCTTCCACGGGGGCCGGCCGTTACTTTCGCGGCTCCGGTTGGGGATGTGATGTCGGTTGCAGCATCGGGGGACGAGCTAATGGACTCCGGAGATGAGGACTCGGCTGCGTTGCCCCCTTCGGGTGTGGTAGCGTTGCCCGAGCCTGATCCAGAGCTCACGGCTATGCTTTCCGGGCCACCGCGAGTGTCGGGCTCGAGTGGAACCCTCCACCGTCTCCCGAGCCCTCGCGGTTGGACGATTGGTACTTCGGGGCGGCCCGTGCTGGTTCTCAGCGCCCGCCCGATGCCTTTCTTTCCGGAAGTGCATCAGGAGCTCACGAAATCGTGGATGGCACCCTTCAGTGCCAGACATCGAGGAAGTGGCTCCTCCGTCCTCACCACCCTTGACGGCGGCGCGGCTAAGGGTTACGTGGAGATCCCGCCAGTCGAACGGTCGGTTGCGTTGCAGCTGGAGACCGGTACCGCTGGCGTGGACCGCGTCTCCCCTCTCGGGCGTGTAAGTTCTCGTCCACTCTGTTGGGCAAGTCTTACGCTGCCCGTGGTGAAGCCGCGTCTGCCTTGCATGCCATGGCGTTGCTGCAGGTCCACCAGGCCAAGGCACTCAGGACATGCACGGTGGGCCCGACCCAGCAGTTCTGCAGGAACTGCGTGGCGACGGACCTCGCCCTCCGGGCGGCGAAAGTCACCGCACGCTCCTGGGTCGGGCGATGTCCACTATGGTGGTCCAGGACCACCTTTGGCTGAACCTGGCGGATATGCGTGAGACCGACAAGGTGCGGTTCCTCAACGCCCCTGTCTGCCAGGCCGGCCTCTTCGGCGACGCCATCGAGAACCGCCCAGCAGTTCTCGGTGGCCCAGAAGCAGACGGAGGCGATCTAGAGATATCCTGCCCGGCGGCTCGCTGCTGCCTCCACCCAGCCGTCGGTAGCAGCGCCTCCGCCAGCTTGTCGCCGAGGGCGCCCTCCTGCGTCTGCCTCCGCCCCTGCAAGCCCAGCAGCAGCCTCCACCGGGCAGCAGGCGGCCGGGCGCAGGAGCAGCTTCCAACCCGCTCAGGGTCCCGCTAAGTCCGCTGGCAAGCACAAGGGCAAGCGGCCCTGGGAGGGCAGCCCAGGAGAAGAGTGGCTGCTCTGGGGAGTTGGTGTCCGCACCTCCCACCCCGGAGGAGGACCGCGGGGAGAATATACCCAAGATCCTGCCGCTGGCTCTCCGGAGTCAGCGGTACCCACATTCTCAGAGCAGTTTCCTCCTCCCTGGGCTCCAAGAGGGCCAGGTTGGCAGTGTCACGGCGCCCGGGCCTTGCCACTCCTTTCCTCCCCTCTTTTTCGCCAGAGGCAGCACCATGGGCACCGAGGGCGTAACAGGCCTTCTCACCCACAGTCTGCCCCACCCTGGAATATTCGGTCAACACTCCGGGCTGCCCACGGGCCTCCCGAGTCGGGGCTGAATATTCCACCTCTCTGCTTCCGAGCAGTGGGCAGCAGAGTGGGCACTGGGACGCCACCAGGCCTTCCCACCCACCCTCTGTCCAAACCAGGAGTGCTCGGGCAACACTCCGGGCCGCCTCGGGCCTCCCGAGTCGGGCCAGAGCACTCCGCCTCGCTGGCCCACCCGAATCGTCTGTGGTGCCGTTGGTCCCGCTTATGCGGTCTCTGGGGGCCTGGCTAGGTCTCCCGGGCCGTCTCGCTGGCTCATCCGTACCATCAGACTCGGCTCAGCGATTCAATTCGCTCGCCGGCCTCCCAAGTTCAGGGGCATCCTCTTCACCTCCGTGCGGAGCAGCGATGCCCATGTCTTGCGGTCAGAGATCGATGTCCTACTGGCGAAGGGCGGCGGTCGAGCGGTTCCTCCAGCCGATATGAAGTCAGGGTTCTACAGCCCTTACTTCATTGTACCCAAGAAAGGTGGTGGGTTAAGACCAATCTTGGACCTGGGTGTTCTGAATCGGGCCCTACACAAACTCCCGTTCAGGATGTTGGCAGAAACGCATCTTGAGTGCATCCGTCCCCAAGATTGGTTTGCAGCGATCGACCTGAAGGACGCGTACTTTCATGTTTCCATTCTCCCGAGACACAGACCGTTCCTACGCTTTGCGTTCGAGGGGAAGGCATATCAGTACAAGTCCCTGCCCTTGGGCTGTCCCTGTCGCCCAGCGTCTTCACGAAGGTCGCGGAGGCAGCCATTGTTCGCTCAGAACGCGGCGTTCGTATCCTCAACTACCTCGGCGACTGGCTGATACTGGCCCAGTCGCGGGACCAGTTGTGCGAACACAGGGACATGGTGCTCCGTCACCTCAGCCTGTTGGGCCGGGTCAACCGAGAGAAGAGCAAACTCTGTCCACACAGAGGATCTCTTATCTCGGTATGGAGTTGGATTCGGTCAACCGGACTGCTCGTCACTCAGGCTGTGCTGAACTGCTTGAAGACGTTCAAAGGCAGGACGGCGGTCCCACTGAAATTTTTTCAGAGGCTCCTGGGGCATATGGCATCTGCAGCCGCGGTAACGCCGCTCGGATTGCTACATATGAGACCGCTTCAGCACTGGCTTCATGGCCGAGTCCCGAGATGGGCGTGGCAGAGCGGCAGGTACCGGGTCCCAGTAACCCGTACTGCCGCCAAACCTTCAGCTCGTGGTTGGGCTTCATGGATGCCTCGTCCACGGGTGGAGGGCCACGCATAACGGGCACGCAGTTTAGGTCTGCGGACGGGCCCCAACTGCGTTGGCATATCAATTGCCTTGAGTTACTGGCAGTACGTCTCGCCCTGGCCCGGTTCAAGAAGCCGCTTCGGGGCAAGCACGTACTGGTCCGTTCGGACAGCACTGCGGCCGTTGCGTACATCAACCGACAAGGTGGTCTACGCTCCCGTTGCATGCTCCGGCTCGCCCGCCATCTCCTCCTGTGGAGTCAGAAGTTTGTGAGGTCACTTCATGCCATTCACATCCCAGGTGCGCTGAATCAGACAGCCGACGAGCTCTTTTGCCAGTCGACACCTCCGGGCGAATGGAGACTCCACCCCCGGAGTGTCCAGCTGATATGGGACCACTTCGGGGAGGCACGGGTAGTCCTGTTCGCCTCCCCGGACTCGACCCATTGCCAGGGGTACTACTCCTGAGCGGAGGTACCTTAGGCATAGATGCACTGGCGTACAGCTGGCCCGGGACCTACGCAAGTATGCGTTTCCCCCAGTGAGCCTTCTCGCACAGACACTGTGCAAGGTCAGGGAGGACGAGGAGCAGGTCTTGTTAGTTGCGCCCTACTGGCCCAACCGGACCTGGTTCCCAGAACTCTCACTCCTCGCGACAGCCCCTCCTTGGCCGATTCCCTGAGGAGGACCTTCTTTCTCAGGGGCGGGGCACTCTATGGCACCGCGTCCAGACCTCTGGAAACTCCATGTCTAGTCCCTGGACGGGACGCGGAGGTTCTAGGTGGCCTACCACAAGCAGTGGTAGACACCATCGCTTCAGCTAGAGCCCCCTCTACGAGGCGCCTCTACTCTCTGAAGTGGAACCTGTTCGTCGAGTGGTGTTCTTCCGCCGGAAGACCCCGAAGGTGTTCGATTAACGTTGTGCTTTCCTTCCTGCAGGATGGGTTGGATCGAAGGCTGTCTCCTTCCACCCTCAAAGTATACGTCGCAGCAATAGCGGCGTATCACGATGCAGTTGATGGTAAATCCATAGGTAAGCACGACGTCAGGTTCCTCAGAGGTGCGAGGAGACTAAATCCTCCTCGTCCTACCTCGATACCCTCTTGGGACTTAGCCCTGGTGCTCAGAGCACTTCAGGGTCCTCCATTCGAGCCTTTGCAGTCCACGGACTTGAATATTCTGTCCATGAAGACAGTTCTCCTGATTGCATTGGCTTCAATCAAGAGGGTAGGGGACCTGCATGCACTTCGGTCGGCCAATCGTGCCTAGAGTTCGGGCCGGCCAACTCTCACGTTGTCCTGAGACCCGGCCTGGATATGTGCCCAAGGTTCCCACCACTCCCTTCGGGACCAGGTGGTGAACCTGCAAGCGCTGCCTTCGGAGGAGGCAGACCCAGCCCTAGCTTTGTTATGTCCCGTCTGCGCTCTTCGCGCTTACGTTGACCGGACTCAGAGCTTCAGATCCTCACAGCAGCTCTTCATCTGTTACGGAGGCCAGCAGAAGGGAAAGGCTGTCTCCAAGCAGAGGTTAGCCCACTGGATAGTGGATGCTATCGTCTTGGCCTACCAGTCCCAAGACGTGCCTTGCCCGTTTGGGTTGCGAGCTCACTCAACAAGGAGTGTTGCTTCCTCCTGGGCGTTGGCTCAAGGCGCCTCGCTGGCAGATATATGTAGAGCTGCGGGCTGGGCGACACCTAACACGTTAAGCTAGATTCTATAGCCTCCGTGTAGAGCGGTATCTTCCGTGTACTCGCCCCAGTGGCCAGTAGCGCTAAGTGCCCGTTCTAGTGTCGGCTTGCATCGCCACTCCCGCCCTCTGGGCGGATACGTCGTCTATTTTGCTCCAGTTGTGTTCCCGAGCGGCTAACCCTGTGAGTTCCTCCGTCACCCCTTCGGTGTCAGGCGTGGCGGCCGTCTGACGCCAGGCCTGCACCCGTATGCTTGTGGAACGTGCGTGTAGGCTGGGTATCCATATGTAGCGGTCCCCTCACGGCTACCCCATATGTGTATTTTCCACGGTACCTGCTACCCTAATTGGCTAGCCCCGTGTCTTTCCCTCGACAGAGCTCGCTCTGTCGTTCCTGGAGGTGCTCTTCCCCCCTGGGACCAGGCTGGAATCACCCAGGGACTGCCATATGTTGCACTCCCCTGCTAGGTTAGTCCTTATGTGTATTCACCACCTCTCCTTCCATTGAAGGACGTGGCTCCAGCATCCCATCTCCCGAGGCGGGCATGCTTTCCCAGCGTTATCCAATAGTCACGCTGAGTGGGTCTTGCAGGAACAGCAGTGACTGTCCTTCCTGCCGGGAGCCTGACTCCCACTCCAACATAGGAGTGGTCCAGCGAGCTCAGGCAGGGCGCTGGAAGGGCCAGCATCCCTGGCGTGTTGGTAGGGATCCCAATTCGTCGGTCAGTTCCGGCGTCGTCGAACGTGACCGACTGAAAGGGGCGTCTCGGTTACGTATGTAACCCTCGTTCCCTGAAGGAGGAGAACGGAGCGCGTCCGTCGCCAGGTGCTGTGCTTCCGCTGAAGGACCTGCCACTAGTTTGGCTCCTCAGCAGAAAACGAATATGCGGTGTTTCACTTCCGTATTTATACCACGCGTTGCGCGGCGGAGCGTGAACCGCATGCCAATGTCAATTGGCTCGTTTAGAAACACTCGAAGCAGATAGGTCTCTGAGGCAGATCCCAATTCGTCGGTCAGTTCCGGCGTGCGTCTCCGTTCCCTCCTTCAGGGAAGCGAGGGTTACATCGTAACCGAGGCGTTCTCTATGTGAATTTATAGTAAAGTGTAATTTATTCCTGTGATCAAAGCTGAATTTATCATCATTACTCCAGTCTTCAGTGTCACATGATTCTAATGATTTGATGCTAAAGAAACCTTACTTATTATCAATATCAATGTTGTGCTGCTTAGTATTTTATTTTGTTTTTGGTGGAAACCATGATACACAATCATTCAAAGGTTAGGTAAAGACACAATAAATTAATCAAAAGAGACAGCAAAGACATTTATATTGTTAAAAATATTTATATTTCAAATAAATACTGTTATTTTATCTTTGATTTATATAAAGGTAAAAAACACAAATTGAATCACGGTTTTTACAAAAAAAAAATT
Source organism: Gobiocypris rarus (assembly GCA_023029165.1). Taxonomy (NCBI): domain Eukaryota; kingdom Metazoa; phylum Chordata; class Actinopteri; order Cypriniformes; family Gobionidae; genus Gobiocypris; species Gobiocypris rarus. The sequence continues at coordinate 15,571,444 of CM040910.1, read as the reverse complement.
AAGAACTATTCTTAATAATCAAGCTTCAAAAATAATTTATCATAGTTGAGCACAAAATCAGCATTTTACTATGATTTCTGAAGGACCACGTGATATTGAAGACTGCAATGACGCAGAAAATTGAGCGTTGACATCACAGAAATAATAATTATTAATTTAAAGTGTAATATTTCACTAATACTACCTTTGGTGAGCTTAAGAGACTTCAACAGAAAGTTGTTTCAAGGGTACTGTATAACTTAGATCTATATGTGGCCTAAACAGAGGAGATTAATGCACGCACCATATAATCTGTTAATGACAATGTTAATTTTAAGGCTGTTATTCACGTAACAACATATATAGTAACAAGTTAAAAACACTTACCTTGGAGTTTGTTTTATATTCCACAAATTCCAGGCCTGGTGACGCCATCGGCTATAATTCAATGTATAATATTTTAAAAACGGAAGCAGCACAAACGACACTTTTATCAGCACAAACCAGCACAAACGAAGCACAAACGATTGAGACTATTTAAGTTGACCTTGGAGCAGATCGGGGCTGGTGGACGTCATCGGCTATAATTCAATGTAGAATATTTTAAAACGGAAGCAGCACAAACGACACTTTTATCAGCACAAACCAGCACAAACGAAGCACAAACGATTGAGACTATTTAAGTTGACCTTGGAGCAGGTCGTGGGGCTGAGTGACCTCAAAATGACTACCTAAATATTATTTTAATATCTAAAAAACGGAAGCAGCACAAACGCAGCTTTTACCGGCACAAACCTGCACAAACGAAGCACAAACGATTGAGACTATTTTGGGTGAATTTGGAGCAGGTCGGGGGGCTGGTGACGTCATCGTCTATAGTTCAAAGTCCAATATTTAAAAAACGAAAGCAGCACAAACGACACTTTTATCAGCACAAACCAGCACAAATGAAGCACAAACGATTGAGACTATTTTGGGTGAATTTGGAGCAGGTCGGGGGGCTGGTGACGTCATCGTCTATAATTCAAAGTCCAATATTTAAAAAACGAAAGCAGCACAAACGACACTTTTATCAGCACAAACCAGCACAAACGAAGCACAAACAAACGAGGCTATTTGAGGTGAATTTGGAGAATGTGGGGGGCTGAGTGACCTCAGAATGACCTAAAAATGTTTTTTTAATATCTTAAAAACCAAAGCAGCACAAACGAAATTTTTTATGGCACAAACCAGCACAAACGGAGCACAAACGATCGAGACTATTTTGCCGAGTTTTTGCGTTGGGTGGGGGCCAACTTCACGCAGGTGCACATGGGCTGGATGGAGACAGCGGAGACAAGGCTGAAGAACTGGATGGCGGCGACGGAGGGAGTTAGGCCTGGTGGGACCATCCTTGATGATGGAGACTTGGGGCTGGGTAGAGCCAATGGCGATGATGATGACTTGGATCTGGCCAGTGAAGACTTCAGACTGGACCTAACCAGCAGCAAGGAATTCGACTTGGAACTGAATGGAAAGGATTAGATTAGATTCAATGGTTGAATAAGTGCAGGACATGGATATGTACTGAATATATATATATATATATATATATATATATATATATATATATATATATAGAGAGAGAGAGAGATGGTTGTTACTATAAACAGAATTTACAGGTGAATATGTACTGTGAATAAATATACAGATGGCTATTACTATAAACAGAATTTACAGGTGAATATGTACTATGAATATAATATACCGATGGCTATTACTATAAACAGAATTTTACAGATAGATGTATACAATATGTTAGGCTAAGATGAGGAATATAGCAGTGGATTAAGGTAGTGCAGTAACGTATGGACAGAAGCTATCCGAAAAAGTGTAAAAGTTCAGTGGAAAGTGATTGAATATTACAGTTAGAAGTACAGTGCAAAATGCATAAGTAAACAGTTGTTACTGTGCAACATGGAGTTACTGATCAGTGGAAAGAAAAAGATTTTAAATCATTACACGCCCTACATTATATTTGCTGAATAAAATCTGATACTTGTTTCTTGCTCATTTTGAGACGCTGATTCCAAGTACCCGTTTGCTCTAGCATGTCACACTTTTCTCACAAAATGCGTGAGCATTTCATAGCACTTTGCTTTCAACAACTATTTGTAAGGTGAAGAAGTTATGTATTATTCCTTAATCTCCCGAAAAAATGTCCAAAGAGGCTTGATTCCTATTTTAATCTGAGCCAGATTACAACTATTTGTTCTCAACTTCTGAAAGACATTATTTTATGCCTAGTCCTGAATTCAAGGTTAGAGTTTTGGCCAATGACAGAAGAAAATGCAAACATGGCCCAGATGTTTTCTGCTATATTCTGTGGTTGTTTTACTACATCCCCATTTTTTTAACAGGACTCTTATATTTCAAGACATTGTTAGAAAGTGGGGACAGATGACAAATGATATTTGTTCAGTGTTTTAGATGGTTTATTTATTTAATTTTTGTTGTTGTTGGTATTTTTGTCTTTTAACAAAATCTGAGATAAAAAAAAAGGGCCAGGATACTTTTCTTAAAAATAAAAGCATTTCAGGGTTAATGTTCATGTCTGTTTATACATTTAATGTCATGGGAACAGAAACGTCACCCATTCAGTGGAATGATTCTTCCACAGAATGTTATTTTTGTATTTCATTTTAAAATGGAGCCATTGTTCAAAACTATGTCAAGTGTCTTTTGCAGAATTTTGGGAAGCATTTCAAGAATTACAAGCATTGTAGTATAACTGGAAGCTTCTCATTCCACCTCAAGGGCATCCAACTGAAAATCTGAAAGCAAAACTGTTCTTCAGTACATATTAGACTATATATGCGACTTTTGTCTTGTTTTGCCACATTCATCGCACTCCACTGACCCGATGCGTCCTGACATACACTTACCTAAAGGATTATTAGGAACACCATACTAATACTGTGTTTGACCCCTTTCATCTTCAGAACTGCCTTAATTCTACGTGGCATTGATTCAACAAGGTGCTGAAAGTATTCTTTAGAAATGTTGGCCCATATTGATAGGATAGCATCTTGCAGTTCACGAGTTCACACTTACATATAATTTGTAGAGAGTTAATTGAATTGCGTATTTGGCGTGCTGTCCGGGGGGGAGGGCTTCGAGCTCGGACTTCGGCCCGAACCCAGAGTACCCCCGTATGTAAGTGGTTTAGAACACTAAAAGATAGAGCAAGATGTGGAGAAGGTGGTGGAGGATGCTGAAAAACTGTCAAGAAAATGAAGGTAGGATGGCTGCGCATATATACCTCTTTGTTGATTAGCTGAGTACTCTCCACCTGTGTCAATTATCTGACATGTTCCTCCCGAACCTCATTTAGTGAAACAGCATGGTCTTGTATGTGAGAGACCGCCCTTTCCTTGCTGTGTGGAAAACTGACCACTTCTCGCTGTGTGAAATGTATCCTTCCTTGTTGTGTTGAAACCGATCCACTTCTCACTGTGTGAAACTTCCACTGCCTTACTGCGTTGGAACGTGCTGCTTTGCTCTGTGGAAACTTCCACTGACTTACTGCGTGGAACTTTCCACTGTCTTGCTTTGTGGAAACATTATGCTGCTTTACTGCGTGGAAATGTGCCACTTTTTACTGCGTGGGAACTTTTGCTGATTTCCTGCGTCGCTGATTTATTGCTTGGAAACGTGCCACTTTCTGGCTGCGTGGAAGGCTTTCCACTTTCTGGCTGCGTGGAAGGCTTTCCACTTTCTGGCTGCGTGGAAGGCTTTCCACTTTCTTGCTGCGTGGAAGACTTTCCACTTTCTTGCTGCGTGGAAGACTTTCCACTTTCTTGCTGCGTGGAACTTTCCACTTTCTGGCTGCGTGAAAACTTTCCACTTTCTGGCTGCGTGGAAACTTTCCACTTTCTGGCTGCGTGGAAGCACCCCAACCCGTAGCAGAGGCATCCGTCGATCGACAACATGCCTGGAAACTCGTTCTAAGGGCACCCTGGTTCGACCACGGGTGGCGTCTGTAAGCAGGCCCGAGTCACTTAGACCCGGGCGCCAGACTGCCATGCCCATCTCGGGACTCGATCGAAGCCAATGCTGAAGCGGTCTCATATGAAGCAGTCCGGCGGCGTCACGCGGCTGCAGATGCCCATATGCCCCAGGAGCCTCTGAAACAACTTCAGTGGAACCGCACTCTTGCTTCGATTTAACGGAGGCAAGTCAGCATTGGCTGCGCATGCTCGCTGGTAAGCTGCACGCACATGGCGACCGAGTTGAAAGCGTGCTGGAGCACCAGAACTCTGTGTTCGCACCCTGTTCTCGAGTGACTCAGTCTGAGCCAGTCACCGAGGCCGTTCAGGATCACGAACCCTATGCTGCCTGATCGGGCGCAAGGACTGCCTCATCAGACTTCGTGAAGTCACGAGGGGACAGAGCTAGCCCGAATGGGAGGAACGCGTGCTGAAATGTCCGCCCCTCGAAGCAGACCTGTAGGCACGGTAGGAGACAAAGAGGTAGGCATTCTTCAGGTCAATCGCTGCAACCAATCAACTGGGACGAATGCGTTCGAGAAGGCGTTAGCTGCCAACATCCTGAGCGGAAGCCTGTAAAGGATCGGCTCAGGGCGGGCAGATCTAGGATTGGCCATAACCCACTGGTTTCTAGGGTACAATGAAGTAAAGGCCGAGGCAGCCGGACTTCATTCGGCTGGAGGGACAGGCTCGATCGCACCCTTCGCCAGTAGGGTGGCAACCTCCGCAGCGCAAGACTGGGACATTGGGCCCCACCATGGTGAGCGCACTCCCGAAAGCGGGAGGAGCCTGCGCGAATTGAATCACGTGGCGAGCCTGATGGTTTTGCGGCTCGGCAGACAGTCCTGGAAGCTAAAGTCAGACTCCCAGGAACTGACCACGGGGTCACTCGAACCACAGATGTACCCGGGTGGGGCAGCGAGGCAGCGTGACTGGCCCAGATGTGGGAGGCGTGGCGTCCGGTGTGGGGCACAGCCAGCAGCTGCGTCCTGACAGAGGAGACCAGGGAAGGACGCGCGTTCCACTGGGGTCTGCTCTGAGAGGCTGGCGAGAGAGAGGGACGAGAGCGGCGCGGCCCGAGGAGGTGCACACTGCCATTACCAGTCTCTGTGTCCTCAGGGATGGGGACACCAGTTCTCCAAGCACCGCCAGCCCGGAGGCCAGCAGCGAAAGGATTTTCCCCCGGCCCTCCACCGGGGGAAGGAGAGGCCCTGCTACCATCCCCTGGAAAGAACTGGAACCCATCTCTGAGTTGTCCACCTCCAGCCTGGCATTTAGTCAGGCTGAGCAGCGGACTGGGCGTCATCCTGCAACCTCCTCCATGACACGGCCCGGTGAAGGCTGCTGTTGGGGCCGGGTGGGAGGGGGAGGCGCCCTCGGCGGCGAGCGGACCGAGGCGACTGAGCCTGCGGCTGGTGCAGCAGCTGGCCGCCGGGCAGTACGTGTTACAGCCTCAGTCTGCTCTAGGGCGGCCGAGAACCGTTGGGCGCAGTTCTCAGCCGCGCCGCCGAAGAGGCCAGCCTGGGATATGGGCGAGTTGAGGAGGTGGGCTCACTCAACTACCTCCACACCACCAGGTAAGGCCAGGTGTTTCTCCCGGACCACAACTGTGGACATCGCCCGGCCCAGGAGCATGTGGCCACCTTCACCGCCCAGAGGGTGGGATCAGTGGCACGCAGCTCATTGAAGAGCCCTGGGTCGGCTCCACCCTCGTGCATGTGCAAAGGGGCGGCGGCCTGCCCCGTAGCTCTGCAGGACCACGCCACCGAAGTAGGCGGGCCCTGAGGCTTCGGGAGGGTGCTTAGGATAGCCACGCCACGTCGGCACTCCGTGGACACCGTGAGTGCGCAACAGAGTGCTCAACAGTGGGGACCCCAGTGTACCCTAGGCCACGGCCCCATCGAGGCCAGAGAGGCGGAGGAGGCCGAGCGGTCACGGGAAGCACGGGACTCCCCGGACCGCGTGACCTCCTCATGCACCTCGGGGCGAAAGGCATTGGGGGCGGGGCCCAACAGCTGTCAGGTGCCGTCCCAAAAACCAATCAGCGCAACCACGAGCACTCGTGACAGGGCGGAGTTCCACACCCGCCAGAGGCTCGCGGCTGCCTGAGATAACATGGCTTTCAACTTTGGGTCAACTTTGGCCCCGAGGCGGCGCTGACACACAGCCTAATCGTCATCCCCAAAGGACTCTAGCCCACCTTGGGATGCGGCGATCTAAATCTCACTGCTATCTGGAGTGTGAACTGAACGAACGAGGCGTCAGAGACGGGCCGCTGTTTCAGTCCAGCACTGCGAAGCGATGTGCGAGAGGGCGGTGTGGCCCGAGGAATGAACGTCGGGGTCTTATTACCACAGCCCTCAGGTCACCCTGGCCACCAGCCAAAGTACCACCTCTCTCAGAGACGGTAGAATGGGGTGTGGTAGAGGACTCTCTCTCTCACGGAGATCACTGAGTCTCGACCACAACATCGCAATGGTCACATTCCCGCAGTGGGAACATGACACATCCACAAACACTGGCGAGCGTGCTGAAGCCCAAACACATCGAGCAGTGAAAGTGCCCATAGACAGCAATGGATATCGATCGCACCCGGAAGTGCGCGGGCGAACCGTCTTGAAAAAGGCGTGCCACGCGCGCAAGCTCTTTGTGAGAGGAAGCCTCGCAGTCGATGCCGGCGCCCAGGAAACACACACCAGCTGTCAACAGACCACTGCGCAGATCAGCAGGCAGGAAGAATGCGATCACTGAACGCCGTTACCAACACCGACTGTAAAGCTGCTCGTCTCGAAGAAGCTGAGAGAGTCTCAGAAGGCTGTAGGAGTGAAGAGGTAGGTCCTCTTGGCTCCGAAAGCAGAAACATGCGATGTTGCTACGCCTCCTTATATACTCACGCCGGTGAGGCGGAGTTACGTATGCAAATTCCGCATGCCCCATGGCATTAGAACGCCATTGGGCGTTTTCTCTAAGCTCGAAGATGATAGGCTTCTAAGCGAAACCCCATTCGTTAGTCACTAACGTTACGTCGTAGTGACTGAAGCGAAGAAATAATGGTAGGTTAGCCATCTGTGTCCAGTAACCAAAATGGACTGAACTCATCACCATCCGGTGAGACCTAATCAGATTAACATAAACAAAGGTCTTTTGTTTGTCTCAACCATGTAACTAACTGACGCACCTGAATGTCTGAATGTCTACAAAAAGAGCATTGTCAGCATAATTTGATTGCATCCGGGGCACTCTACATCAGCACCTCGCTACCCCCTTTTGACTTTTGCACCGCACACGCGACTGTCTCGTGACACACGCACACACACACAGAGTTTCCACTTAAGAACCAATTGGACAAATTGCTTCTTACACTATTAAATATATATTTGGTTGATTCGACGTCCTTATACGATGCATTAAAATGACTAGATTTATGGTGTTACTGAATGTAGAATCAAACTATGTATGCTAGAAACTGTGAAAGTTTATGGATCTTTGTACTTTGAAATCTCAGAATTATAATGCATGGTACCTCCAGAATTGCGTCTACCTGACGATACCGAATCTCTTCTCCAAATTACAACAAGATGCATTATTACAAAATTACCAACTTTCTGAGAATACATTTTCAGAACCTCTCAGTCCTCGTGATGAGTCAAGAAGGACTGAGAGGCACCTCTCGGACATGATTAAATCATCTCAAAAGAGCAACCCCTTTCTTCGGCTATAAAACCGAGAATGACCATTAACTTTCGCTTCCTGCAAAGAGAGACCACATTGCGACGGTCCGCCACGGACCTCCTGCCACGAGAGAGCCCCAACATCTGGAGAGAGAGAGTAACTGGCCTTCGTCACCCAAGAACCATCCGCGCCTCGCTGCTCAGAAAGATTAGCGAACAATTGAACTCAGACACACACACACACACACACACACGAAGCCAGATTAAAAGCAAGTATTTTATTCCCAATCAAACTGCGCTAAGGTTGTACACTCATTCCTATTTGTGGAATAATTTACTTGAGGTGTCTTATGAAGGACTGCGTGATAAGGCTGTAACTCTCTCTCTCTCTCTCTCTCTCTCTCTCTCTCTCTCTCTCTCTCTCTCTCTCTACACCTTCCATTCTCTCTCCTTTATTCGCTCCCCGTTTATATCATTCGTTAAGTTTGATTTTTCCCTGTTTGTACCATATGGTTTGTTTTACTCCCTACATATATATGCATATTTCCCTTGTGTGAATCGTAGTTCTGTATACTTAGTTGTTTTATTAAAAACCCAATAATTACATGAAATTGAATCTGTCAGAACGAGAGGAAATTAGAGATCGCTGCAATCAACTTTTATAAAGGTTACTTTTACATGATTAAAGGTTCCGTTATGAGTTAATATTGTTGTGTAGGAGAAATAAATAATATTCATAGACTCATGAATATTTACCCCATTTGAATTAATTATTCCCGAGACTCATTGTTTCTACACCTTAATTGGATTATGCTCATTTGCACTGCCGACTGTTATTTACAGTACCAACTGTTTACATATGCATTTTGCACTGTGCTTCTAACTGTAATATTCAATCACTTTCCACTGCACTTTTACACTTTTTGCGGATAGCTTCTGTCCATACTTTACTGCACTACTTTAATCCACTGCTATATTCCTCATCTTAGCCTAACATATTGTATACATCTATCTGTAAAATTCTGTTTATAGTAATAGCCATCTGTATATTTATTCACTGTACATATTCACCTGTAAATTCTGTTTATAGTAACAACCATCTCTATATATATATATTCAGAACATATCCATGTCCTGCACTTATTCAACCATTGAATCTAATCTAATCCTTTCCATTCAGTTCCAAGTCGAATTCCTTGCTGCTGGTTAGGTCCAGTCTGAAGTCTTCGCTGGCCAGATCCAAGTCATCATCATCGCCATTGGCTCTACCCAGCCCCAAGTCTCCATCATCAAGGATGGTCCCGCCATGCCTAACTCCCCTCTGTCACCGCCATCCAGTTCTTCAGCCTTGTCTCCGCTGTCTCCATCCAGCCCATGTGCTCTTCTTCGTTGGCTCTGCCCAGCTGCTTGAATCCGTCTTGTTCTTCCAGGTCTCCAGCTCCACCCTGGAATGTCGATCCCCTAGCTCCACTTTGGTACTCCAAAACCTGGACTCCACCTCGGCCTGTCGACCCATCGGCTCAAATTTGGCTCCACAGTTTCTCGGCTTCACCGTGGTCCGTCATCCTCAGGCTCCGCAAGGCTCCTCGTCCCTCTGAATTGGTCAGTCATCACCCTGGTTGCACCATGGACTTCTGAGCCTGCCTCATCCCTCCACTGCTTGGCTCTACTTGGCTCTTCCTTCCTCTGGCTCCAGCGTTATCCTCACTACCCCAGCTCTGGCCAACCTGCAGAGCCTCCGTCTCCACCCCTATGAGCCTGTGGTTTCGCCTCAGCTCTCCAGTCCATTGGCATCACCCTGGGTATTTGTCTCCTCTGCTCCGCCTGGGTCTCCAAAGTACATGCCTCAGTCATTCAAGCTCCTGCTTCCATCTTGCCTAATCCCTCCTGCAGGTGCGCCGTGGGCCTTCATCCTGTCTCAGCACTGGTTTATCCTCAGGCTCCACCCATCACCTCTCTGGCTCCTTCTGTCTCTGTCACTGTATTGCTTAGGTTCTCCTTCATTCATTAGTTGTCATGGTTTCTGATTAGTGTCTTTCCTGTTCCTTGTTCCCTAATTTACTTCCCTCTGTGTATGTAAACCCTCAGTTCTTTCTGTTTATTGTCTTGCATTAACCGCCGTGGTGCTGTGTTACTCTCTAAGTGTTTGATTAAAGTTTACTTTGGTAAAAATCATTTAATACATGAAAATGTATGTTTTTAGTCCAATTCAAAGGGAATTATTGTTCAATACACATCAATTTGTCACTCTTTCTTATGATAATGATTCGGCTTTTGAACTGCAGATGTGTGTTGGGCCAATTTCAATAATAAAGAACAATATTAATATGTGTAGAGCTTATACATTCACCAAAAGGACTATTAGGAACACCTGTTCAGTTTCTCGTTAATGCAATTATCTAATCAACCAATCACATGGCAGTTGCTTCAATGCATTTAGGGGTGTGGTCCTAGTCGAGACAATCTCCTGAACTCCAAACTGAATGTCAGAATGGGAAAGAAAGGTGATTTAAGCAATTTTTAAGCGTGGCATGGTTGTTGGTGCCAGACGGGCTGGTCTGAGTATTTCGCAATCTGCTCAGTTACTGGGATTTTCACGCACAACCATTTCTAGGGTTTACAAAGAATGGTGTGAAAAGGAAAAACATCCAGTATACCGCAGTCCTGATGGCGAAAATGCCTTGTTGATGCTAGAGGTCAGAGGAGAATGGGCCGACTGATTCAAGCTGATAGAAGAGCAACTTTGACTGAAATAACCACTCGTTACAACCGAGGTATGCAGAAAAGCATTTGTGAAGCCACAACACGCACAACCTTGAGGCGGATGGGCTACAACAGCAGAAGACCCACCGGGTACCACTCATTTCCACTACAAATAGGAAAAAGAGGCTACAATTTGCACAAGCTCACCAAAATCGGACAGTTGAAGACTGGAAAAATGTTGCCTGGTCTGATGAGTCTCGATTTCTGTTAAGACATTCAGATGGTAGAGTCAGAATTTGGCATAAACAGAATGACAACATGGATCCATCATGCCTTGTTACCATTGTGCAGGCTGTTGGTGGTGTAATGGTGTGGGGATGTTTTCTTGGCACACTTCAGGCTCCTTAGTGCCAATTGGGCATCGTTTAAATGCCACGGCCTACCTGAGCATTGTTTCTGACCATGTCCATCTCTTTATGAACACCATGTACCCATCCTCTGATGGTTACTTCCAGCAGGATAATGCACCATGTCACAAAGCTCGAATCATTTCAAATTGGTTTCTTGAACATGACAATGAGTTCACTGTACTAAAATGGCCCCCACAGTCACCATATCTCAACCCAATAGAGCATCTTTGGGATGTGGTGGAATGGGAGCTTCGTGCCCTGGATGTGCATCCCACAAATCTCCATTAAATGCTGTTTCACTAAACGAGGTTCGGGAGGAACATGTCAGATAATTTACACAGGTGGAGAGTACTCAGCTAATCAACAAAGAGGTATATATGCGCAGTCGTCCTACCTTCATTTTCTTGACAGTTTTTCAGCACGGACGGCCTTTCTGGCTGTTTGCCCTGCCCACCCACATACACCATCCACACGCCTCATCGACTCCACGCTGCTCAAAGCAAATGCTGCAATGCTAAAATCTCAAATTTATATACAGCTTCCGTCAGTATTCACGGTAAAATAATTTCTGCTTTTCCTGAGATGTAATCGTGCTTTGCCGCGATTCACAACGCGAGTCTGTCTTCTAACATTTTCGATTCACAACGTTAATAAGCAATGTGCTGTTAACGTGATGCGTTGAAGCCATGATGACAGAATCAGCTGTGAGAGCAGTGCTTGGACAGCGTGAAGAGTGCACATCGCACTGACTCACACAACAGGGAGATCTACAACAGTTCCTGTCTTAAGATAATGTATATGGCACCCATCAAACTTTTCTTGCGATCTTGCAGCCTCCGTGTACTGCAGTACAGACGGATACTTTACAGTTAACGTTACGAGAAGTGTGTTTATCATGGAGCGCGCAGTCGCCGTGGTGATGAACAATAAATATGCTTTCTGGTAAAGCGAGTGAACGTATGGTGAGGCTAAATCACTAAAATGATGGCAATGCAACAGCTTGCATCACGCCATACAATCAGCCACTAGTTGAATCAGCTGATAATCACTGTCTTTGATTCAATATTTCTCAAACTTGATGCACACATAAGCACGGTCGTATTTGGGAGCACCCATTTTCATAAATACCTTACAGTATGCTATTGTATAACACGTGTATCAATGTTTATTTACAGTATCTATATCTGAGGTAAACTGCAAAGTGCATTTAATTGTATAGATGTGAGCACTCATGTTTCAAATCTGAAAGTGGTGCTGTTGTATGCGTTCTACTGGCTTGCAAAACAATTCTTCAGAAGGATTCAGTTTCAGAGCATTTCGCAATCAATGAAAAAGCAGTTATGCTAAACAAATTCTAATGAACAATTACAACATTTTCTTTACCATGATTTATATCGTAATATGTTGTATACAGTGTAAGACTATATTTTGTCTCCGTCATTTGAATTGAACAAGCATCCCACAATAATAAGGCATGGGCATTTCAAAATAAGAGTCCCGTTCGGTTACACAATGTGTCTCACTATTTGTCCGCCTAAATTTTTATCCTTTTTCTCCCACAGGAGCTCAGTTTCTCTGGCGAATTTTCCCCACTGCCCCAGAAGTGCTGTTCCTCTGCTCCCACAGCAGCTCAGTTCTCTGGCTAATTTTCTCTACTATCACAGCAGTGCTGTTCCTTCTGCTCCCACAGCAGCTCAGTTCTCTGGCTAATTTTCTCTACTATCACAGCAGTGCTGTTCCCTGTGCTCCACAGGGCTCAATTTCTCTGGATAATTGTCTCCACTGCCAGAGCAGTGCTGTTCCCTCTGATCCCACAGGAGCTCAGTCCTCTGGCTAATTTCCCCACTATCACAGCAGTGCTGTTCCCTCTGCTCCCACAGGAGCTCAGTTTCTCTGGCTAATCTTCTCCACTATTACAGCAGTGCTGTTCCTGTGTCACAGGGCTCAATTTCTCTGGATAATTGTCTCCACTGCCAGAGCAGTGCTGTTCCCTGTGCTCCCACAGGAACTCGGTTTCTCTGAATAATATCCTCCACTATCACAGCAGTACTGTTCCCTCTGCTCCCACAGGAGCCCAGTTTTTCCGGATAATTTTCTCCACTGTCACAGCAGTGCTGTTCCCTCTGCTCCCACAGGAGCTCAGTTTCTCTGGCTAATTTCTCCACTATCACAGAAATGCTGTTCCTTCTGCTCCCACAGGAGCTCAGTTTCTATGGCTAATTCTCCACTACCACAGCAGGGCTGTTCCCTCCGCTCCTGCAGGAGCTCAGTTTCTCTGGCTAAATTCTCCACCACCAAGCAGCGATGGGCTGTGCGAGTCGCACAATAAAACCAGTGCACAAACTACAGTTCAGGCTAGCGTGAGGCACCATGCAGCTAGCTGCACAGGCCCAATCATTTCAACAGGTTATAACCTCACCCACGTCCAGTGGCGCAAACAAGCGCGAGCCTTCCTCCGCTTAAGTACAAGTCACACCTTAAGTACAAGCCCACTTTTCTTCCTATCATCCAACCAACTTTTCTTTTCAAACCATAGAGGAAAACCAAGCGTGAGGCCACCACTGACATCTGCAGCCCTGGTGTTTAACCCTCCCACCTCCCTCATGCAAACCCATTGGACACATTAAGAAATCTCTCGGTCACACACTCATGTTTCCTTCTTGTTTTCAGTGCTCTATGAGAAGTGGAAAGTTTCAGGCAGTGAGAGTGCAAGTTGCCACACAGCGAGTCAGCAGGAAGTTCCCATGCTGAGCGAAGAGTGGAAAGCTCCATGCAGCCAATCAGTGGAAAGTTTCACGTAGCAAGAAAGTGGAAAATTTCCACACATTAAGTAGGTGGATAGTTTCCACGCAGCGAGCCTGTGGAAAGCTTCAAGGCAGCAAGAAAGCGGAAAAGCTTTTTTCTCATCAGATGCTCGAGCTATTACATCCAAATTCGACCCAAAATCCACCCCACCATCTCAGACTTAACAATCATGGATGAACCATATCATACCTAATCAAACAAAGTAAGACTGACAAACCAAAAAGGTCATTTCATCTACATTTTCAACCTTTCATCACCAATCCAACCATTCCAGTCCGTTCTGGCATACCTCCAATGGAGAAATTCAGGCCAAATCTCCCTGGAACCCTGTTTACAGACAAAGTCAAAAAACCCGTGATGCGCTTTTGGTTTCAGAAGCACCTCAAATCCGTTCTCAACAGGCAGGCATCTCAGCAAAGAACTACTCAAGCCACTCTTTCCGCATTGGGGCGCAACATCAGCAGCTCAAAAGGCCTCTCCCAACAACAGATCCAGATGGAGATGGTCCTCAGATGCCTTTCAAAGCTACATCAGGACCAACCCTTCCTCAACATCAAAAAGCTCAACTCATCGGCCAGGAAAGTAGAAAGTTTCCACGCAGCCAGAAAGTGGAAAAAGAGTTTCCACGCTCAGAGTTAGCCAAGTGGCCAGAAAGTGGAAAGTCTTCACACGCGAGCCAGAAAGTGGAAAGTCTTCCACAGGAAAGAAAGTGGAAAGAAAGTCTTCCACTTCACGCAGCCAGAAAGTGGAAAGCCTTCCACGCGCCAGAAAGTGGAAAGCCTTCCCACGACCCAGAAAGTGGAAAGCCTTCCACGCAGCCAGAAAGTAGCCTTCCACGCAGGCACATAAAGTGGCACCTTTCAGGCAATAAATCAGGCGGCACGAGAAATCAGCAAAAGTTCCCACGTACAGAAAAGTGGCAAAAGTGGCACAGTAAAGCAGCATAACGTTTCCCACAGCAAGCAAGTGGACAGCCACGCAAGTCAGTAAGTAAAGTTTCCACAGAGCAGCAACGTTCCAACGCAGTAAATAAAGTGAGACGTTCGATGCAGTCCAGCAGTGGAAATTTCCACACAGTGAGAGTGGACAGGCAACAAACACAAGGAAGGATTTACATTTCACACAGCGAGAAGTGGGAAAAGAACAGCAAGGAAAGGAGAAAGGCGGTCTCCACACACATACCCTGCCCACCAAGAACCGTAAGTCAGCAGTGCCAGTGAACCAGCGGACAGCACGCCAAATATGCAATTTAATTAACTCTCTACAAATTATCTGTAAGTGTGAACTCGTGAAATGCTGTTTTACTAAACGAGGTTCGGGAGGAACATGTCAGATAATTGACACAGGTGGAGAGTACTCAGCTAATCAACAAAGAGGTATATATACGCCGTCCTACCTTCATTTTCTTGACAGTTTTTCAGCATCCCTCCACCCCTTTTCCACATCTTGCTCTATCTTTTAGTGTTCTAAACCACTTACATACGGGGGGTACTTTGGGTTCGGGCCGAAGTCTGAGCTCAAAGCCCTCCCCCCCGGATAGCACGCCAAATACGCAATTCAATTAACTCTCTACAAATTATATGTAAGTGTGAACTCGTGAACTGCAAGATGCTCTCCTATCAATATGGGCCAACATTTCTAAAGAATACTTTCAGCACCTTGTTGAATCAATGCCATGTAGAATTAAGGCAGTTCTGAAGACGAAAGGGAGTCAAACACAGTATTAGTATGGTGTTCCTAATAATCCTTTAGGTGAGTGTATGTCAGGGCGCATCGGGTCAATGGGTGCGATGAATGTGGCAAACGAGACAAAAGTCGCATATATAGTCTAATATGTGCTGAAGAACAGTTTTGCTTTCAGATTTTCAGTTGGATGCCCTTGAGGTGGAACGAGAAGCTTCCAGTTATACTACAATGCTTGTAATTCTTGAAATGCTTCCCAAAATTCTGCAAAAGACACTTGACATAGTTTTGATGGCTCCATTTTAAAATGAAATACAAAAATAACATTCTGTGGAAGAATCATTCCACTGAATGGGTGACGTTTCTGTTCCCATGACATTAAATGTATAAACAGACATGAACATTAACCCTGAAATGCTTTTTATTTTTAAGAAAAGTATCCTGGCCCTTTTTTAATCTCAGATTTTGTTAAAAGACAAAAAATACCACCAACAACAACAGAAAATAAATAAATAAATAAACCATCTAAAGCACTGAACAAATAACATTTGTCATCTGTCCCCACTTTCTAACAATGTCTTGAAATATAACAGTGTTGTTAATAAAATGGGGATGTAGTAAAACAACCACAGAATATAGCAGAAAACATCTGGGCCATGTTTGCATTTTCTTCTGTCAATGGCCAAAACTCTAACCTTGAATTCAGGACTAGGCATAAAATAATGTCTTTCAGAAGTTGAGAACAAATAGTTGTAACCTGTCTCAGATGAAAATAGGAATCAAGCCTCTGTGGACATTTTTCGGGAGATTAAGGAATAATACATAACTTCTTCACCTTACAAATGGCTGTTGAAAGCAAAGTGCTATGAAATGCTCACATCAAAATTGTGAAATGCTAGAGCAAAACGGGTACTTGGAATCAGCACCTCAAAATGAGCAAGAAACCAGTATCAGATTTTATTCAGCAAATATAATGCAGGGCGCTGTAATGATTAAAATCTTTTCTTTCGACTGATCGGTAACTCCATATTGCATGCTTTCCATTCAGTTCCAAGTCGAATTCCTTGCTGCTGGTTAGGTCCAGTCTGAAGTCTTCGCTGGCCAGATCCAAGTCATCATCATCGCCATTGGCTCTACCCAGCCCCAAGTCTCCATCATCAAGGATGGTCCCGCCAGGCCTAACTCCCCTCTGTCACCGCCATCCAGTTCTTCAGCCTTGTCTCCGCTGTCTCCATCCAGCCCATGTGCTCCTCCTTCGTTGGCTCTGCCCAGCTGCTTGAATCCGTCTTGTTCTTCCAGGTCTCCAGCTCCACTCTGGAATGTCGATCCCCTAGCTCCACTTTGGAACTCCAAAACCTGGACTCCACCTCGGCCTGTCGACCCATCGGCTCAAATTTGGCTCCACACTTTCTCGGCTCCACCATGGTCCGTCATCCATCAGGCTCCGCAAGGCTCCTCGTCCCTCTGAATTGGTCAGTCATCACCCTTGTTGCACCATGGACTTCTGAGCCTGCCTCATCCCTCCACCCCTTGGCTCTACTGGGCTCTTCCTTCCTCCTACAAACATCCTACTGCATGCAAATTTATCTTTATTGCTGTTATTACATTTATAGCCCTGGACTTTATCTGCAGCCAGTACTAGTTCTGATAGAAAATCAGCTAATTCTTTGTGAAGTCTGTATGTTGCCCTAGTGGCCTGTATACAGTACCCAGCACAAAAGTCCAACAGGATTTATCACTTACACTAGACAATGTCACATAAAGCCCCACCACTTCAAAACAATTATACTATATCTGTCTATCAAGAAGTATGGTATATAAATGAAACATGCTATCAAAGCGATAATACATCCACCCAGAGTACCTTAGTAACCACAAAGCAACACCCTATTAACCACCCAGAGTACCATAACAACTGCACAGCAACACCCTAGCAACCAGCCCGAGTACCCTAGCAACCACCTATAATAGCCCAGCAACCACTTAACAACACCCTAGCAACAACTCAGTAGCCAAACCACAGAGACACCAACAACTGAATATTCAACTTACGAAAAGAGTGTAGCACTCGCGCATCTCGCAGTTCAAAATGCTTTTGCTACATCTGATGACATTGCACACCAGTTATGCTCGCAGACTTGACTTCTTGACTTTTGAAATATATTTGGGTGCTCCACTTTTCCATAAGTTGAATACAGAAGGCGATTCGTCGATTCAAGTTTTAAATACGGTTATTTTCCTTGCACAAACGCATCGTTTTGCTTCAGAAGGCTTTATTAACTCTCTGGAGCCGTGTGGAGCAGTTATATGATGGAGAGATGCACTTTTATGTACTTCAAATAAAAGACTGTTATGGAGCAACAGTCACTGCCATTATAAAGCTGGGAAGTCAGGACATTTTTAAAAGAGTCAGGACATTTTTACTCTGATTGTATTCGTCTGAAAGAAGAATGTCATATACACCTAGGATGAATTGAGGGTGAGTAAATCATGTGCTAATGTTCATTTTTGGGTGAAGTATACCTTTAAGAGATAAAGCTCAAGATTTACAATTCCAGATCATTGTTTGTGCTGAAGTCATTACAGTCTGGAAGTTTGTTTTCAAAAATAAAGATTGGCATTATTTTCATATTTCCATACTTAGGCTACTCAACCTGTTTGTGCAGTGGGTGGATTAACAAAAGTGAAACTGAATTCAATGACTATAAAAGAGCAAGGACAAGTGAAATCTGCACAGAACTGAAGAGTACTGATTTACAAAGGTTCTTGCAAACCTGAAAACACAATGGCAGATTCATGTCTTTATATTGCTATAGATTTTGGCACATCATACAGTGGATATGCCTTCAGATTTGATACAGGATCTCAACAGGATCAAACATTCATGCCAAAATGGAAGCATGGTGGTTCCCAGAAACAGGGTAAAACTTTTACATGCATTTTGTTTGATGAGCATCAGAGCTTTATGCACTTTGGTTACGAAGCTCTACAGAAATACTCAAAGAAAGCTTCAAAACAGCAGGCAAAGGAACAGTATCTGTTTGAACATTTTAAAATGGAGCTCTATGGCAAAGTAAGGCATTATTTATGTTACTTTTATTACTGTCAATATGTTGTGTTAAGAATGGTTACTGACACTGGGGATGTGTTTCATATATGAACATAATTTATTATTTTCTCTTTGAAAAGGTAATCCATAGACATTTGAAGATAACAGCTAAAAATGGAAAACAGATGAAAGCAATGACAGTTTTCTCAGAGAGTCTGAAATACCTTAAGGATCATGCACTGAACAAAATTGCAGAGCACACAAACAACATGAGGTTCGATGCATCTGATGTGACCTGGGTGTTGACTGTTCCTGCGATCTGGCCACCAGCAGCC
Source organism: Gobiocypris rarus (assembly GCA_023029165.1). Taxonomy (NCBI): domain Eukaryota; kingdom Metazoa; phylum Chordata; class Actinopteri; order Cypriniformes; family Gobionidae; genus Gobiocypris; species Gobiocypris rarus. The sequence continues at coordinate 15,552,781 of CM040910.1, read as the reverse complement.
AAACAGTTTATGAGAGAAGCAGCTATTGAGGTGAGAATTGAGCTATGTAAATGGTTAATCACAGGTCAACTAATTCAGGCATTTCCACAGTAATTAAAAAAGAAAAGTAATCACAAATTATATCTCAAATGTTTCCTCTGGACAGCAATGAGAACAACTGGAAAACAAATGGAGACTTCAGTCTGAGTGTCATGTTTCTTCATGCACTCTTGTAATATCAATTCAACATGTTAACAACGAGAATGTTCTCTTACTGTATGCTATATTGCAGACCTTTACATGAGCCGTTGTTATGAGATATAGTAACATATATAGTCTATTTTTTGTTTTCAGGCCGGTCTGGTGACAAAGTCGGATCCTGGAAGACTTGTCATTGCCTTAGAGCCAGAAGCTGCTTCTGTGTACTGTAAGCAACTCCTACAGACGGCTTCATAGCAGAGTGCCGCACTGAAGAAACTATGGAAAATGATCCCGGAAAACAATATATGGTTGTGGATTGTGGAGGTACGGCCTAGTAACTATATACGTTTTTATGCCTTTTTAAAAGTACAGGATCATTTATGTACCTGCACAATTGTTTAGTATCCAAACAAGTGGCAACAAATTAACATAATCTTTAGGGATGCCAAAAATGCAAATTCTTGGCTAATTCAGATTGAAAATTGTGATTTAGAGTTTTACAGTTAATTTTCACAGTTTTTAAAGGGCACCTATTACGCAAAATTTGTGTTGGCAGTGTGTGTACACAACCCCCTATAATGGTAAAACTTTATAAAGTATTTATTTTGAACTGTTGTTATTTATCGTCATCATTGTCCAGCGTTCTCATTGGTTTACGCTCTGTTGTTATGTATCGTCATCATTGTCCCGCATTCTCATTGGTTTACGCTCTGTTGTTATGCATCATCATCATTGTCCTGCATTCTCATTGGTTTATGCTCTGTTGTTATGTATTGTCATCACTGTCCTGCGTTCTCATTGGTTTACGCTCTGTTGTTATGTATCGTCATCATTGTCCTGCGTTCTCATTGGTTTACGCTCTGTTGTTATGCATCATCACTGTCCCGCGTTCTCATTGGTTTACGCTCTGTTGTTATGTATCGTCATCACTGTCCTGCGTTCTCATTGGTTTACGCTCTGTTGTTATGTATTGTCATCATTGTCCTGCGTTCTCATTGGTTTACGCTCTGTTGTTATGAATTGTCATCATTGTCCGCGTTCTCATTGGTTTACGATCTGTTGTTATGTATCGTCATCACTGTCCTGCGTTCTCATTGGTTTACGCTCTGTTGTTATGAATTGTCATCATTGTCCCGCGTTCTCATTGGTTTACTCTCTGTTGTTATGTATTGTCATCATTGTACCGCATTCTCATTGGTTTACGCTCTGTTGTTATGTATCATCATCACTTTCCTGCGTTCTCATTGGTTTACGCTCTGTTGTTATGTATCATCATCACTGTCCTGCATTCTCATTGGTTTACGCCTGTTATGTATCGTCATCACTGTCCTGCGTTCTCATTGGTTTACGCTCTGTTGTTATGTATCGTCATCACTGTCCTGCGTTCTCATTGGTTTTACGCTCTGTTGTTATGTATCGTCATCACTGTCCTGCGTTCTCATTGGTTTACGCTCTGTTATGTATCGTCATCACTGTCCTGCATTCTCATTGGTTTACGCTCTGTTGTTATGTATCGTCATCATTGTCCTGCGTTCTCATTGGTTTACGCTCTGTTGTTATGTTAATCAATAGTCTGTGTTTGTTAAAGTCATCAATTTGCATCATTTCAATATATTTTTAAAGAATAATTATATTTGTATTATATTTACATTTATTCTAATTATATTCTAAATGTTTTATTTATAATATGCTACTAATGTTAATTATTTTATTATTATTTTAAACACTTCTGGAATACGTTTAAATTGAAGCCAGCCATGATGTTTCTTATTTTACCACACCATGTATCTATAAGCTTTCAGGGAGTAAATCAGGAAAATGTCACATTAACACTTTCCTCGTCTCTGTTTCTTTTCAAATGTTCTGCCAAGAATTGCCTTTTCTTCTTGAGGTCAAAACATGACATTTTATGGCATGAATCACTTATTTGTACATATGAATAAAAACTAATGACTAAAACACTGTTATGCATTTGCAGGTGGAACTATTGACATCACAGTACATGAGGTGGTGGAGGAAGGTCGATTAAAGGAATTGCATGCTGCTTCTGGAAACAGGGTGGAGAGGCAGTAGACAGGAAGTTCATCTCTTTTCTGAGAAGTATATTTTCTCAAGAAGTCTTTGATGAATTTGAGCAAGAATATCCTTCACAAGCACTGAGATTGAAGCATGAAATTGAGATGGCCAAATCTGATGCACCTGTGATGCTTGACTGTCCAACAAAATTGCAAGAAATTGCCAGTGGAAAAAAGTATAGAAAGTTACTTTGAGGGTGTTGATGGAGCAGAGTGGGAAGATGGACAGATCCTAATAAACGAGAAACAGCTGAGCAGCTTTTTTGACGAGAGTCTCAAGGCGACTGTCAACAGCATAAAGCATATTTTGCAGTCAAATCCAGAGCTTAGCATTGAGTACATAATGTTAGTCGGAGGTTACGCTGAATCACACATTTTGATTGATTGCTTAAAAAGAAATTTGGGTCTAGACACAAGATTCTCTGTCCAGTTGATCCCCAGACAGCTGTTATAAAGGCGCAGTTCTATATGGGCAAAACCTTCGGTAGTAAAATCACGCATCAGTGCTCTCACATATGGGGTTGATATATGTCAGCGGTACAATGAATTAATTCACAAGGAAAGAGCACAATGGAAAACAGCCTAGGAGAAGTGTACTGTGATGTCTGCTTTGATCCACTTGTTATCAAGGGAGAATCTGTCCTCTTTGATGAAGTTCGATCATTCAAAAATGTCCCTGTAGAAACCAATCAAAAGCGATGAGATTTAACTTTTATAGCACTAAAAAAAAAGGTCAAGTTTGTGGATGAGGATGACTTGACATGCGTGGCCTCTCTAAAAGTTGATATGCCCAAAACGAACAGGGATAGGGACCGTGTGGTTGTTCTGAATATACAATTTGGCTCCACTGAAATGAAAGCTACTGCAATTGATGTGGAGTCTGGAGAAACCGGTCAGTCACACTTGACTTCATGAACACTTGAAACGCATTTAAGCAAAGCAAAAGCTAACATTATGTGCACATGTAATTTTTAACTGTCAAAGATTGTTATCGTTGTTATTAATAAAGATACAGCTGTTAATAATACTTGATTACTTGATATTGTACATGACTTCTCTTAAACCTCTCAAATTCTCAAAACAAAAATATTTTACTTGATCAAAATGTAATGCTTTGAGAGGATACCATGTTAACTCTACAAGTCAAAGGGACAGTTGTTCTAATAGTAAGGAAGATCTATTATATTTCTTTATATACATATATATTTTTGAGTAAATATTTTAAGTGATAGAAATATGAAAGATTTTGTAAATTGACCACAAAAATATAAAGTAAAACAACAAACAGTTGTCACAAACTTCATCAACTGCTTCACCTTAAATCATGACTTACCGTTTTGTGTTTGCAATACATTTGGCACTAATATCAGAACCTTGATATCATTTTTAAAAATAATGATCAAAATTAGGCATGTGCACAGATATACCTCAAGTGTTGCTCAAGTAGCTGCCCTTTATCAAAAAGATTTTTTTAAAATCCCCAAAATTCAGCACAAGATTTGCCCCTTAATTACTTCTTATTTCTATTATTATGTCACATTCACTTTACTCTTGTGGGATAATGCTTTGCTATATTATATAAGCATATTATGTACTTTCAGTTCAACAGCACTGCATCAATATGTATTTTTGGTTATTAGTTTACTGTCTATTAGCAGTGCATATTCATTTGTTGGTTTCATTAATAGATGTGGGATTTATGAATATCTATTGTCAATAAATTGAATTAACTTGATTACATTTGTGTCTTCCTTGTGTTGATGATCAAAGCCTCTACTAGTATCTAAATGATCAAGTCCTGAAGATAAATCAGTTTATTCTGGAGTGTTCTCATAGATTTAAGGTGAAAGTCTTTACCTGGTGACGAGCTGGTGAAAGACAGGAAAGGTCATCTAATACATTTATAACCACACCTTTAAGAGATGTGTGATGTCATCAGTAATGTGAATAATCATAACAGTTGGCTCAATATTTTTAGATACAATACTGTAATTTACTTTTTCACTGGCAGTAGACCTATAATAAAGCGGAACAGTTCTCACAGTAGTGCATCTCACAGGAACAGTGGGTGAATGATTCAGCATTTTTGAACAAGTCAGTGATTGCACTGGAGAATTCCAGTTCCTGTCTACCTCACTGCTGAGTGCTTTATGTTTGTAGCTCCCTATAGCTTTGTTTTGAATCTCTGTTTACTATCATTTATTTTTGTTTATATTGGTAAAAATAACTTACTCATCAAATACATATGGTACTCAACCAAAATTATTTTTGTCGCTGTGGGTACCAGCGCAGTTGCAGTTTTCTGCTCTTGACCACTATGTGGCGCTATAACCATAGATTTCATGTTATGGCGTGGACATATCACAACTCGTTCCCTTTCGAGGAAACTCACACTGCGTCGGGCAGCGAATTTGAGGGACACTCCTAAGCAACAGCGTGTCTGAAGTATGAATGAAACTATCCCAATCCTGATTGGTGTTGCGTCATAACGTAGCTGTGGCTGCATACCCGGAAGATACATAAGGAGCCAGCGCATAGTAACGGCAGTTATCGCTCTTCAGCATAGCGCTCTGTGTTTCAAACTGTCTGTCTATTTGGTGTTGTTTGTCACAAAAGAATATATATAAAGTTGGCAGGCAATACTAGCGTTGTGTGCACCAGTGTCCCAGTTATAGGTCGCACGGACACACATATGCTTGGTGTACAGTGCCTGGGCGTGCAGCACGCTAGGGCGGCTTCGAGAAGCCGCCCGCGGCGTGATAAGCTGCCGCTCAGGGTGCTTCGCTTGGGGCTGGCCGTGTTCAATGAGGCCGGCCAGCCTCGTGAGCCCGTGGATCGGTCCCGCATTCGCCGAGGCAGCGAGGCCGGTCATGGGGCTCACGGATGGACATGTCAGCGAGACTTGGGACTGCTGAGGCATCTTCCCAGTCTTTGTCTGTCAGTTCAGATGTTCTCCTTCCCCGCGTGGAAGCCCGCGCTGCGGCTTCTTCCCCCGGGGGGGAGGACCCGATGCTTGAACGGTCTGATTCTGGGGAATTAGGCGTACTCAGCATCGGGCAGTCGGGTTATAACGAGAGCTCGCCACTTCTTATATGCAAGACTCAATCTCACGATTGCCGAGGCAGCGCGCAGGTTATGGGTCTGCTATTAAGGTGAACACACGCGATCGGTGTGCATGGGATACTGGTTGGCTTAACGGCTTGAGCTCAACGTGTGGTTTACGAGTCCGTATAGAACGATAAAACAGTATTGCCTGATGATTATGGCTGCATTTAAGTCTGAGGATTTAAATGAAATATGATCTGACTCTAAGGAGTTAGATATTCAGCCTGTCATTCAGACCATGTTTCACCGTGATTCTGTTTGGCTTTTTTCTCGAGCGATGAAAGCCAATTGTATTATGACGGTTTGAACCACGTTGCTGAGGCAACGCGTGGTTTATGAGTCCGTATAAATACAATAAAACAGTGTCATCTGATGATTATGGCTACATTTAATTCTGAGGAATTAAATAAAATATGATCTGACTTTGAGGAGTTAGATATTCAGCCTATCATTCAGACCATGTTTCACCTTATTGTGGCTGTATTTAATTCCAAGGAATTAAATTAAAATATTATCTGACTTTGAGGAGTTAGATGTATTTTTTATTCAGCCTATCATTCAGACCAGGTTGCATTGGCTGATTATGATGGCATTTAATTCAGAGGAATTGAGTGTCATGTTATCTGACTTTAATAAGTTGGATACTTTTATTATGTCACCTAAGCGTGTTTGACTTGTCTGGATATTCATCTAAGGTGGAGCCCTCCTGAAGTTGATGTCGTTCTCGCCGCCTTGTGGCCTGCGGGACACATCAGTTTCAGGCAATTGCTATTCCCAGAGTCCGCCCTAGTGTTGCGGCCCTGTAGAGTTGCTCCCTTAGATGAGGCCCCTGCTGGCCAGCCCTCTCCCGGGTAGGAGCGATCGAGGTCGCCTCCTGTGGAGTTTTCGGGAATCTATGCTGTGCTCCGCCATCAAGTATGCTTCGGGCCACATCGTTTCCCGGCGCCGCGCGTGCTGCACCAGCCGCCTCTAGCAAGACTTGCGGCAGTCCAGCAAACGCGCGACGCACACCGAAAAATCTTCCTCGATTTCGCCCTGCCGGTTAGCCGGCCTCGAGAGGCTGGTTCCCTTAGCAGATTATCTTGGCGCATGGTTATGCCTCCGAATATATCTGCATGGACCCTGCGTACTGTAGAAAAGGTGATACAGACTGCAGTTCAGTTACCTTCCCCAGAAGTTCAGTGGGGTGGTCTGGACGGCAGTGGTCCCTGGGCAGGTTCGGGTAATGGAACAGGAAGTCCACTCCCGCTGGTAAGGAGGCCACAGAAGGTGCTCCTCCGCCAGACAGGGAGTCCGGGTTCTACAGCCGGTACTTCATAGTTCCTAAGAAGGATGGCGAGTTGCGTCCAACTTTAGATCTGAGGTACTTGAATCGTTCTCTGAGGAGATTCAGATTCAAGATGCTTACAGTTCCTCCATTGTGATTCAGATCCAGTTTGAGGACTGGTCTGTCACAGCGGTCTAAAGAGGATGCATGCTTCCCTGTATCCATCCATCTGTGTCACAGGAAGTTCCTGAGGTTCGCTTTTGGGGGAAAAGCGTGCCAATATCGGGTTCTTCCCTCTGAGGAGGGATCTCCTGTCTCAGGCGGCGGGCACAATATTTCACCCCGGCCGAGATTTGGAAACTTTGGGTCTGGCCCCTGAGGGGCCAGGTACCTAGAGGCTGGCCTGTCGGGCGGAGGTGGTAGAGACCTTACTCAGTTCCAGGGCTCCGTCTTCAAGGAGACTGTACAGCCTCAAGTGGAATGTATTTTCCACTTGGTGCAGGGAGCGTGAGGTGGACCCAGTTAACTGCCCGGTGGCTTCAGTGCTGGAGTTCCTCCAAGATCGCTTCTCTGCGGGTCTAACCTCGTCCACACTCAAGGTGTACGTGGCTGCCATTGCGGCTTTCCACACTCCTATGGGTGATGGGCCTTTGGGTAGGGCACCAGCTGGTTGTACAGTTCCTCCGCGGGTTCGGAGGATGAGGCCTGTGGCTCAGTCCAGAGTTACAACCTTGGATCTGGCGGTGGTTCTCGGAGGGCTGGCTAAGGCCCCCTTCGAGCCATTGAGTCGGCTGAACCAAAGAACCTGACCCTTAAGGTGGCTTTTCTCCTCGCCATTACCTCTCTGAGGAGAGTGGGAGATCTCCAGGCCTTGGCGGTAACGCCGACTTGCCTGGAGTTTGCCCCGGTGGAGTAAAAGCCATCTTGCACCCTAGGCCAGGCTACGTGCCTAAGGTCCCATCAAGGGTGGTCAGGTCTTTGGTTCTGCAGGCATTTCATCCTCCGCCTCACGTGACGGCGGAAGAAGGGAGGCTTCACCTGCTCTGCCCGGTTAGGGCACTCAGAGTATATTTGGCGAAGTCGGCACAGTGGAGGAGATCTCAACAACTTTTGGTGTGTTTCGGCTCACCCAAGAAGGGGATGCCTGTCTACCCAGACAATCAGTAACTGGATTGTCCAGGCGATAACCATGGCTTATCATGTGCGCAGTTTGCCTTCACCATGGCCGTGAGGGCTCATTCCACCAGAGGCATGGCCTCTTCGGTGGCCCTCCTTTCTGGGGTCCCCTTGCAGGATATCTGTGAGGCGGCGGGGTGGGCTACCCCACACACCTTTATCAGGTTTTATAGCCTGCATCTCCCTACGACGCCTGGCGCTAGGGTGCTCCAGTCCTAGCTGTGCCCGGTCTCCGGCTTCACACTAGGGCAGGCGCTACCCTCGGTGTGGCCTAGTGGGTACTCGTTCCCCAAATTCGTCGTTCCGACGCAGTGTGAGTTCCCTCGAAAGGGAACGGCTCGGGTTATGTATATAACCCTTGTTCCCTGAGAAAGGGAACGAGCACTGCGCCGCGTCGCCACACCTCGGCACACCTGGAGCGCAGGCTTCATTGCGATAATTGCCGTTATTATGCGCGCCGGCTCCCTTATGTATCTTCCGGGTATGCAGTCACAGCTACGTCATGACGCAACACCAATCAGGATTGGGATAGTTTCATTCATACTTCAGACACGCTGTTGCTTAGGGAGTGTCCCCAAATTCGTCGTTCCGACGCAGTGCTCGTTCCCTTTCTCAGGGAACAAGGGTTACATACATAACCCGAGCCGTTTTCAGGATTTGCAGTCAACTGCTCCATGTGAAGAATAAAAATACTATTAATAAGATTTTTAACAATCAAATTCACATAGTAAATGTAATCATTTGTGTAAGCATTTGCTGTTTAGAATAAATTCAATAAATTAAGTAAATATCAAAAATGTGTTTACTTTTTAATGGACTGAGCTTTAATGCAGTACTAATACCCCATATTTCACTTTAACATATTTCTCAATAGGCCTATGTGTTATGTTAATTTATTGTAATAAAATAAAAATAGAAATGTGAATTATATGCTACAGGTGTGCATGGGGATATTAAGAGTGATAATAGGCTACTGAATGAGTAGGCTTTGCATGAGGGCAATAACTTAAAGTTGCAGTGTGTGAATTTTAGCAGCGTCTAGTGGTGAGGTTGTGAATTGCACGCCCACCACTCCCCCTCCCTTCGATGCACATAGAGAAGCTACAGGGGCCCACACAGGACAAAGATGTCGTCACTGGAGAGCAGAGAGTTACTAGCGCTCTGCAGAGAAGTGTGTCCCTTTAGGGCTACTGTAGAAACATGGTGGCGCAAAATGGCGACTTCACTGCAAGGGGACTCAGTGTGTGGAGATAGAAATTACTCATTCTAAGGTAATAAAAACATAACGGTACATTAAGTAAGTTCTTAAAAACATAGATATGTATATTATACTGCATTTCTGTCAAAAGATCCTCATAAATACTACACACTGAACCTTTAAGTAAGACAATAGGCTCGTGGGCAATGTCACAACACATGGCGCAACTGTGCCTTTAAGAGATCTGAGTTTGAGCCCAGACAATTTCCCTCCTAAAGTACTGTGGTCACAGAAAAAATAAGCGGAAATCAAATTTAAGAACACATGTAAAAATATATTGCACAACCTGAAAAATTATGCAAAATGATCAGAATAGCAAACATTGCGGTCACAGATCAAAATATAACAAGTGTGAATCAAAAAATTAAAAGCGCATTTAAAAAATATGCATGAATCAAACCTTTAAACACAATAAAAGGATATTGCACACATCTTTAACTTATGTTTATGTGTTCTTAAAAGTTAGGGTTAGGGTTATAGTTCCCTTTCAGTTGGTCACCTTTTGATTGGGATCTGTTTTCAGAGACCAATCTACTTCAGTGTATAGAAACGAGCCAGTGAACATTGGCATGCGGTTAACGCATTCCACGAGCAGCCCGCGTTGCGGGTATAAATCTGGAAGTACCGCATATCACTTTCAACCGGGCGAGCATTTACTACATGTTCCTCGAAGAGTCAAAAGAGAGGAAAACAGCCTACCTGCTTCCAGTGTCGGTGTTACGGTGCCTTGCAATGGTGGTCGCGAGTGAAGAAAACAACAGCTGTTCTCACAGCTCGCTGGGCGTTTTCCTTTGAGTGCTCCAGTGGGGCATCCCCACCGGGTACATCTCTTCGGGCCCCACTCCTCTATCGCATCATGAGCATGCTGAGACTTTGTTTGTGGGTGGTTCATGTTCTCTCGCCACGTCTGCGCGTTGTTCGTGCTGCCCCTTTCATAGGGGCTTGAGCGTTCAGCGTGCCGTGTGCTGTCGAGTCTGGTGGCCAGTGGCAGTGTGGAACTATTTGGTGTCAAAATATGGAACACCAAAAGGGCCATAATCTGTATAATTTTTTCCTCTCACTACCCTCTGTCCTGCATGCACGAGGTATTCCGTCTCAGGGGTTATGCAGGAACTGAGAGGGTCAGGTTGGCAGTGTGACGCCCCTGGCCTTGCCACTCCTTTCCTCCCCTCTCCCCCTTGCCAGGGGCACCAGTGTGGGCACCGAGGGCGCCCGGGCGTTCTCACCCATACTCTGCCCCACCTGGAGTACTCAGGCAACACTCTAGGCGCCTCCGGGCCTCCCGAGTCGGGTCGGCATACTCCACCTCGCTGCCCCACGCTGTCGAGCCGGTTCCTCCAGCCGAAATGAAGTCAGGATTCTACAGGCCCTACTTCATTGTACCCAAGAAAGGTGGTGTGATCAATCTTGGGCCTGTGCATTCTGAATCAGGCTCTGCACAAGCTCCCGTTCAGAATGTTGACAGAGAAGACGCATTCCCGAAGGCATCCGGTCCCTGAGATTGGTTTGCAGCGATCGACCTGAAGCCCTTCAGGCTATCCCTGTCGCCTCACGGCTTCACGAAGTTGTGTGAACACAGGGACATGGTGCTCCGTCACCTCAGCCGGTTGGGCCTTCGGGTCAACCGAGAGAAGAGCAAACTTTGCCCCGCGTGGAGGATCTCTTATCTCGGTATGGAGCTGGATTCGGTCAACCGGACTCGCGCCTCACACCAGAGCGAGTCCGGTCAGTGTTTAACTGCTTGAATACGTTCAAGGGCAGGACAGCGGTCCCACTGAAATTCTTTCAGAGGCTCCTGGGGCGTATGGCATCTGCAGCCGCGGTAACGCCGCTCAGATTTCTTCATATGAGACCGCTTCAATGCTGGTTACACGACCGAGTCCCGAGATGGGCGTGGCAAGTATCGGGTCTCAGTTACTCCTTACTGTCGCCAAACCTTCAGTCCGTGGTCAGACCCCTCGTTTCTCCGGGCCAGAGTGTCCTTAGAACAGGTGTCCAGGCATGCTGTGGTCTCCATGGATGCCTCATCCACGGGCTGGCGGCCACGATACAACGGATATGGACCATGTGGTCATGCTGATTGGGAATAAAATACTTGCTTTTAAATCTGGCTTCTCGCGTGTGTGTCTGAGTTCAATTGTCCGCTGAATCTTTCTGAGCAGCGAGCGCGGATGGTTCTTGGGTGATGAAGGGCAGTTTCTCTCTCTCCAGATGTTGGGGCTCTCTCGTGGCAGGAGGTCCGTGGTGGACCGTTCGCAATGTGGTCTCTCTTTGCAGGAAGCGCAGAAAGTTAATGGTCATTCTCGGTTTTTATAGCCGAAGAAAGGGGTTGCTCCTTTGAGATGATTTAATCTCTGATGTTGCAATCTCTGCCTTCTTCAAAAGGGGGTAGCGGGTGCTGATGTAGAGTGCCCCGGATGCAATCAAATTATGCTGACAATGCTCTTTTTGTAGACATTCAGACATTCAGGCGCGTCAATTAGTTACATTGTCGAGACAAACAAAAGACCTTTGTTTATGTTAATCTGATTAGGTCTCACCGAATGGTGATGAGTTCAGTCCATTTTGGTTACTGGACACAGATGGCTAACCTACCATTAGTTAATGTTACTACAAAGGTATGGTAGTGCAAGATGCATAAGTAAACAGTTGTTACTGTGCAACATGGAGTTACCGATCAGTGGAAAGAAAAAGATTTTAATCATTACACCGCCCTACATTATATTTGCTGAATAAAATCTGATACTTGTTTCTTGCTCATTTTGAGACGCTGATTCCAAGTACCCGTTTTGCTCTAGCATGTCACACTTTTCTCACAAAATGCGGTGAGCATTTCATACCTTGCTTTCAACAACTATTTGTAAGGTGAAGAAGTTATGTATTATTCCTTAATCTCTCGAAAAAATGTCCAAAGAGGCTTGATTCCTATTTTTATCTGAGCCAGGTTACAACTATTTGTTCTCAACTTCTGAAAAACATTATTTTATGCCTAGTCCTGAATTCAAGCTTAGAGTTTTGGCCAATGACAGAAGAAAATGCAAACATGGCCCAGATGTTTTCTGCTATATTCTGTGGTTGTTTTACTACATCCCCATTTTTTTAACAGGACTGTTATATTTCAAGACATTGTTAGAAAGTGGGGACAGATGACAAATGATATTTGTTCAGTGTTTTAGATGGTTTATTTATTTATTTTTGTTGTTGTTGTTGTTGTTGGTATTTTTATTTTTATTTTTTTAAATCTGAGATTTAAAAAAAGGGCCAGGATACTTTGCTTTATAATAATAAGCATTTCAGGGTTAATATTAATGTCTGTTTAGACATTTAATATCATGGGAACAGAAATGTCACCCATTCAGTGGAATGGTTCTTCCACAGAATCTTATTTTTGTATTTCATTTTAAAATGGAGCCATTGTTCAAAACTATGTCAGGTGTCTTTTCCAGAATTTTGGGAAGCATTTCAAGAATTACAAGCATTGTAGTATAACTGGAAGCTTCTCATTCCACCTCAAAGGCATCCAACTGAAAATCTGAAAGCAAAACTGTTCTTCAACACATCAAAGACTATATGCGACTTTTGTCTCGTTTTGCCACATTCATCACACCCACTGACCCGATGCGTCCTGACATATAAGCTCTACACATATTAATATTGTTCTTTACTATTAAAATCGGCCCAACACACATCTGCAGTTCAAAAAGCCAAATCATTATCATAAGAAAGAGTGACAAATTGATGTGTATTGAACAATAATTCCTTTGAATTGGACTAAAAACATACATTTTCATGTTTGAAATGATTTTTACCAAAGTAATCTTTAATCAAACAATTAGAGAGTAGCACAGCACCACGACAGTTAATGCAAGACAATAAACAGAAAGAACTGAGGGCTTACATACACAGAGGGAAGTAAATTAGGGAACAAGGAACAGGAAAGACACTAATCAGAAACCATGAAAACTAATGAATGAAGGAGAACCTAAGCAATACAGTGACAGAGACAGAAGGAGCCAGAGAGGTGATGGGTTGAGCCTGAGGATAAGCCAGTGCTGAGACAGGATGAAGGCCCACGGCGCACCTGCAGGAGGATTAGCCAAGATGGAAGCAGGAGCTTGAATGACTGAGGCGTGTACTTTGGAGACCCAGGCGGAGCAGAGAGACAAATACCCAGGGTGATGCCAATGGACTGGAGAGCTGAGGCGAAACCACAGGCTCATAGGGGTGGAGACGGAGGCTCTGCAGGTTGGCCAGAGCTGGAGGAGTGAGGATAACGCTGGGGCCAGAGGAAGGAAGAGCCCAGTAGAGCCAACGGGTGGAGGATGAGGCAGGCTCAGAAGTCCATGGTGCAACCAGGGTGATGACTGACCAATTCGGAAAGGCGAGGAGCCTTGCGGAGCCTAAGGGATGACGGACCACGGTGAAGCTGAGAAACTGTGGAGCCAAATTTGAGCCGATGGGTCGACAGGCCGAGGTGGAGTCCGGGTTTTGGAGTACCAAAGTGGAGCTAGGGGATCGACATTCCAGGGTGGAGCTGGAGACCTGGAAGAACAAGATGGATTCAAGCAGCTGGGCAGAGCCAACGAAGGAGGAGCACATGGGACCTGCGTGAAGTTGGCCCCCACCCAACGCATAAAACTTCGGCAAAATAGTCTCGATCGTTTGTGCTCCGTTTGTGCTGGTTTGTGCCATAAAAATTTCGTTTGTGCTGCTTTGGTTTTAAGATATTAAAAAAACATTTTTAAGTCATTCTGAGGTCACTCAGCCCCCCACATTCTCCAAATTCACCTCAAATAGCCTCGTTTGTTTGTGCTTCGTTTGTGCTGGTTTGTGCTGATAAAAGTGTCGTTTGTGCTGCTTTCGTTTTTAAATATTGGACTTTGAACTATAGGCGATGGCGTCACCAGCCCCCCGACCTGCTCCAAATTCACCCAAAATAGTCTCAATCGTTTGTGCTTCGTTTGTGCAGGTTTGTGCCGGTAAAAGCTGCGTTTGTGCTGCTTCCGTTTTTTAGATATTAAAATAATATTTAGGTAGTCATTTTGAGGTCACTCAGCCCCACGACCTGCTCCAAGGTCAACTTAAATAGTCTCAATCGTTTGTGCTTCGTTTGTGCTGGTTTGTGCTGATAAAAGTGTCGTTTGTGCTGCTTCCGTTTTTAAAATATTCTACATTGAATTATAGCCGATGACGTCATCAGCCCCCGATCTGCTCCAAATTCACCTCAAATAGTCTCAATCGTTTGTGCTTCGTTTGTGCAGGTTTGTGATAAAAGCTGCGTTTGTGCTGCTTCCGTTTTTAGATATTAAAATAATATTAAGGTAGTCATTTGAGGTCACTCAGCCCCACGACCTGCTCCAAGGTCAACTTAAATAGTCTCAATCGTTTGTGCTTCGTTTGTGCTGGTTTGTGCTGATAAAAGTGTCGTTTGCTGCTGCTTCCGTTTTAAAATATTCTACATTGAATTATAGCCGATGACGTCATCAGCCCCCCGATCTGCTCCAAATTCACCTCAAATAGTCTCAATCGTTTGTGCTTCGTTTGTGCTGGTTTGTGCTGATAAAAGTGTCGTTTGTGCTGCTTTCGTTTTTAAAATATTCTACATTGAATTATAGCCGATGACGTCACCAGCCCCCGATCTGCTCCAAGTTCACCTCAAATAGTCTCAATCGTTTGTGCTTCGTTTGTGCCGGTAAAAGGTTCGTTTTTGTGGCTTTCTTTTTTAAAATATTAGACACAAAAATGTTAGACAATGATGTCACCAGCCCCCGATTTATGAGCATGAAGCATTTTATTTTGGGTTTGTACTCAAATCTCAATCTCTTACCAAAATGTTGCCAGTAAAGATGTTTTAATAGAACATCAACTCCGTATCAATGTTTTTGTAGTTGCTGTGGTGTTTTCTCATTTGTTCTCAATTCTCCTCACTATCATTTGTTCAATAAATAATTATTTTTTCTTCATTCACTGGTCTCTCCTGATTTAACTTTGTATTTATTTGCAGTTTAATCTGCTGCACTTCACTCCCACCACTAGGTGCAAGTGACACACTAGGAGTGTTCTAGTTGAAATTAGCAGTTAGTAGAGGAAACATTGATGTAATATCAAACTACAAAAGTCATTACTAAGTCAAATCTGGCAAATGTAAGTACAATGTTTAACACTCTCAGTTACAATATTATTAGTTAACTTCCTAATTTGGCCACCCTGCGCAAAGCAAAGCAAGAGAGAAATGACTCAGAATTAGGTGACAAGGACCCTATTTTGTCACTACAAATATTAAAATACAGTGCACCTCATAGTGGTAGCATTAAAGACATTGGACTGGACAAGTTTTTCTGTCACTATTGGAGTCAAACACAAATGTATATGTACAAGTCATTATCAAAGACATCTACTAACCCCACTGTGAGTTTTGATGCAACTGGCTCAGTCGTGAGGAAACTACAGAGACCAAGTGGTAAATCTGGCCATATATTTTTATATCAGGGCGTTCTGGCTGGAGATGAGAACTCAAGTGTCCCAGTGGTGCAAATGCTGTCAGAGAGACATGATGTTAATGCCATAACACATTGGCTGAGAGAATGGATACATGCAGGTGCACCAACTCCAAAGGAGGTTGTCAGTGACTTTTCTCTGGCTTTGCTCGGAGCTCTGGTCAAGGCTTTTACTCCTCATCCTGATCTTAAGACCTACGTCAATGAGTGTTGTGGTGTCTTACTCTGCAAACAGTCAGCAAAAGTGCCATCTTGTTTTGTTCGGGTTGATGTTGCTCACTGCATCAAGATGATCTGCCAGTGGGACTGCTTAAAGAAGAAACCACATCGCATCAAAGATTTTTTTGTGAGGTCAATGGCACAGCTTCTCATGTCACAATCCATGGACGATGCAAGAGAGCTACTACGCAGTATTACTGTTGTGGCTCTCAGTGAAGCAGAGGGCAATGACAGCTCTGGAGCCCCCTCATATCAGAGGTGCAAGAAATACCTGAAAGCCAGAATTGCTGAAGAGTGTGTCATCATCCCAGATGTGGAGGGTGATGACCTGGAAGAAGTGGATCCATGTGACCAAACACAGACAGACCTCGGCAGTGGGTGACAGACATATGTGAGGAGAGCAGGTCACTTTCCGTGTCTAATGGTGATCATGACAATATGCACTTTCTCCCGACAGTGCGGAAACTCGTAAAGCGTCCAAAGCGGTCCATTACACAATGGGTTCGTGGTAGAGGGTTCTCGGACGGTGCGCCCGCCCACCCGAAATTTTTGTGGGTGCGGCTGGCGCTCGCCGACCCTCCCGGCCGCTCGATGACCCTGGTCGGGTTTTGGGGACCTGACCCCACCGGAGGGCCGCACGGAGGCCCCCAAGTTCGAGACCCGCAGATGCAGTGCCGCCTTCATCCACAGTGTGCCGCCACCACTCCACGTCCCCATTAGTTCAATGGGATCTCGAGCCATTCGTTTAGCCTGCAGTGGGCGCTTTCCTAATTCCCCGATTGCGGACCACCTCTGACCTGCCCGGCCCGCCCCTCCCACTGAACCACTATTTGTCCGATTACCCACTAAAGTGGGACACGCCCCTCACGGAACCACTATTTGTCCGATTACCCACTAAAGTGGGCAAATGACCCCAGGCCCCCGCTGACCTCCCTGGGCCACGCCCCTCCCACAGAACCACTATTTGTACGATTACCCACTAATTTTACAGACCGCCTCCGTTCGGACACGGAAGGTTGTTGGATCTTGAGATCCTGAGGCTCAGTGGGCCCCCGACTCGGGGCCCCGAATCCCGGAGCTCTGTGACGTTCCAATTTTTTCCCCTACGCCCTAGGGCCACGCCCTTTGGGTATTTTGTTCGGGGCCCCACGAGTCACTGTGCAAAATTTCAAGTCAATCGGGAATTACGGTACGAACGGGAGCTGGAGCAGACATCCCACTTCTCAATGAAGTAGTGGCCGCTAATTAAGTGGTTCATGGACTTTGGGTTTATTGATGATAGTTACATTTTCTTTTACTTTAAACACCTTTACTGTACCCGACACACTCAGACGAACACATTCATGTCACTTTCAACTCATTTGAGTGCTTAATTTGCATAGAAATGACATCTCCACGAACCACCTATTTGTCAACCACTGCTTCATAGGGCATTCGGACGTCTTTGTGTTTTGGGCTCCCGTTGGGCTCTGGAAGGGTCTAGGGCCCCATTCATGCTCATGTCTACGCCTCAGCGCCCCTATAGGAATCCAGAGTTAGGAGACAATCAGCAACTTTATTTCCCGACCCAAAAAACCTGTAAGGGCCCTTTAAGGGAAATTTGTCGAATTTCTCAGATTTTCTCCAAACTCTGGATTATGAAAGAGGGCATCGATCGTAGACAGGAGGCGCAAGTCTGGGGGTCCTGGTGCGTTCCAGAGCCCAACGGAAGCTGGGAAAGCAAAGACGTCCCACTTCTCAATGAAGTAGTGGCCGCTAATTAAGTGGTTCGTGGACTTAGGGTTTATTGATGATAATTCAATTTTTTTACTTTAAACACCTTTACTGTACCCGACACACTCAGGCAGACACATTCATGTCACTTTCAACTCATTTGAGTGCTTAATTTGCATAGAAATGACATCTCCACGAACCACCTATTTGTCAACCACTGCTTCATAGGGCATTCGGACGTCTTTGTGTTTTGGGCTCCGTTGGGCGCTGGAAGGGTCTAGGGCCACCATTCTCATGCTCATGTCTACGCCTCAGCGCCCCCTGTCGGAATCCAGAGTTAGGAGACAATCGGAGCAACTTTATTTTCCGACCCAAAAACACTGTAAGGGTATGTATCCCTTTGGTGTTTTTGGAGGAAATTTTGAGTTTTCAATCTTCTCCAAACTCTGGATTATGACAGAGGGCATCGATACGTGAACAGGAGCGCAAGTCTGGGGGTCCTGGTGCGTTCAGAGCCCAACGGAAGCTGGGAAAGCAAAGAGGCGTCCACTTCTCAATGAAGTAGTGGCCGCTAATTAAGTGGTTCGTGGACTTAGGGTTTATTGATGATAATTAACTTGTTTTTTACTTTAAACACCTCTACTGTACCCGACACACTCAGACGAACACATTCATGTCACTTTCAACTCATTTGAGTGCTTAATTTGCACAGAAATGACATCTCCATGAACCACCTATTTGTCAACCATTGCTTCATAGGGCATTCGGACGTCTTTGTGTTTTGGGCTCCGTTGGGCTCTGGAAGGGTCTAGGGCCCCATTCTCATGCTCATGTCTTGGCTAATATTTTGGCATTCAGTAGAGATACATGTGTTTAATAAATTTGTGTGGCATCAAAAAGACAAGACAGTGGTAACTCTTTGAACATTTATTGAAACATAATAAAAACTGAACAACTAAAAACTACAAAAATTGTGGCGCCCTTCGCTGCCTCTTTGCGCGCTCCAAAATCTTTTGGACCGCCTTATTTGGCGACCTCAGCGGGTCAGCCTCACCACAGCTCTCCTCCTCATCCGCTTCCTCGGGTGACCTGAGAAGAGTGAGAAAGACCAGAGTCAGCAAACCGGCCTACTCGTCAGACAAACGGTTAAACGGACCATCAATAAAGACAAACTTACTAAAGAGGCCTGCAGGGTGGCAGAGGCGTGTAGGGTGGGAGGCGTGCGGGCTGGGGAGGCTTGCGGGCTGGCGGGGCCGGCGGGGTGGGCGAGGCCGGCAGGCTCCTGCCACGTGACCTCTTCCTGCCGGCTGATGTGGAGGGGCGTTCCGGGGTCCCCGAGGTGGCTTCCTCACCCACCACGGTTGCCTCAAACAAGCGGCGGTGTTCTGTCCAGGTTCAGGGCATAGAACCTGTCAGCCGTGGTGGTGTCGTGGCACATAAACTGTGCCACTTTGTAGCAGTCCCGGGCTGTGGGTGTTCTTGGCCTGTGTGGAGAGAGGGCATAGTTAGAAAGAAACACACGCATTTCAGAAACTCAAGTGGTAGAAAGGGTTAAAGGAGCGCTTACGTGAGTCGCGATGGATGTACGGACATCCGTGAATGTGGGAGTTCCTGGCAAACCCAGCCCAGCCCATGCCTCCTGGAAATACTGATTGAGATTCCTGCACGGGCTGGGCTTTGAGGTGAAGAAAAAGTAGTGGGCGTCCCCACCGCCCACCAGCTCCTCACGCAGAGCCAGGAACTCCCACATCCACCCGAACTCCTCTTCATTTAAGGCCAGCTGGGCCGCCCCGAAGGCCTGGTTGGTCTTGTGGCTCGAGATCTGCAGAAACAGGGTCAAGCGAGCGGCATAAGAGAGAGCGCGTTTCAGACAAGCGAGAATGAGACAAAATGAATTAAATAACCACTTACGTTGATGACGTAAAAACCATCCTTGGCCTTTTGCTGCGCCGCCTCGACCTCCCCGATGGTCATATTTTGAAACACCCCACCGCGATGCCCATAGATGCAGGCGAGGTAGGCGGTGAGGTGTCCATAAAATGACCATTGGACAGTCCTGTCATGCGTCGCTTTAAGGCATGCTGTGTGGAAAAAAAGAAAAAAACGTTAAGGGGCGTGTGTGTGTTTGTGTGTGTGTGAGAGAGAGTCAGAAAGGTGAGAAGAGGCAAATACTTACACAGGACATTGGGGATGGCGTCCTTGGCCAAGGCGACGCACCGGCGGAGTGTGGCCTTTGAGATCAGGCGGCCCTCTTTGGCCTCCTTCACCTTGACCTCGTGGGCGACCACTCCGCCTCACAGACCGGATCATGGTTTTATCTCCTGTTCAGGCCCACCATTACTTTCCTGGAGAGCCTACATGTGGGCGGCGGGGTCTCTGAAATGTATGAGAGAAACTGTGCCACATTCTTTAGGTAATGGTGCACAGTCGGCTCCGCGATCTTGGCCCTATTCAGGGAGGCGAGCCAAGATCGCATCCTCGCCGTCTGATTTAGGAACACAAAGGTTCCTAAATCAGACTCCCCCGCCGCCATGTACCCCAGGAAATGGCGGATCCTGAACAGTTTGGAGGAGACATTGTTCTGGAGCCTCGGCCCCGGGTCGGCGCCCAGCTGGTGGCCCCTGTACTCCTCGAGAAGGGTGTCTGCGAAAACCAAACACACACAAGACCAGCGGGTTAGGGAGAAGCAACACATGTATCTAACTTTTGAGTCGTTTCAGTGCAAATAAAATTTTTAAAAACATTTTTATAAATCATACATACATATATACACACACATATATATTTATTTATTTATTTATATGCTTTTAGAAGCAAATATATTTGGAAGAGGGCGGTACTCACTCTTAGCTGCAACGTGGTCCGGGTGCAGGGCTCCTCCTGGTCTGCGGATGGCTGGCAGGCCGGTTCATCAGGGGGGGGCCCGGCAAAGGGCTCGCCTGCCTCCGCCTCACCCGGCTCGGGCTCGTCCATGTCCGTCGCCGCGGCCTTCACAGGGGAGCGCAGGGCTGAGAGGAGCTGGCCGGTCACCCGTCTGACTTGGGAGGAGAGGGTGGCTCGCGCACGCCTCTGCAGGAGCCTGCACTTCCTCGTCACCTGCCTCAGGGACTCGGTCAGCGTGTCCACCTGCGTCCTGTAGTCCGCCACCTCGTCCCGGAGCCTGAGGCAGGCGGGGTTGGTGCAGGCGGGGGTCCCCTGATGCTCCTCCCCCTCCTCATCCGGAGGGACAATGGGGTCATCCAGGTCCCCACCCTCCACCAGGTCGATGGAGGAGGACATCGGCACCGTCGGGCTGCTGAATCGGAGCTCGGCGAGGTCGCGGATCACCTTCTTCCGCTTGAGGGCCTGCAGGGCCTCTCGCCGAGCTCCCACCGTGAGCTCTGTGTGAGCCATGAGGTGCCGGTCCATCCTGGTGGAGGACTTGCCACAGCCGACCACGGGGCAAGTGCCCCTCCGGACGTCCACCCAGCCGGATTGAAGGGAGAGGAGGAGCTTCCGCTCCACCTTGTTCCTCACATTGTGTGTGAGGGTCAGGTGCTGGCTAAGTTGGTGGTAGCCACGGAAGCAGATCGGGCAGTCCTCATAAACCATAATAAAAAAACTTAGAAACAGAATAAATTGATACAAAAAGCCAAATAAAAGTGAGGAACTTGTCAGGAACCTGTTGCAGTGTGATGTGTTGTAAGATGTGAGAGAGTGGAGTGAGTGAGTGAGTGAGTGAGTGAGGTGACAAAAAACAAATAGGTGTGTATATGAAAGAGCTCTGAGTGTATGACAAAGAGCTGAAATGTGCTCGGACATTTTATAGAGTTTGCAAAGGTGGGGGCTCCCCCAATCACCAGCCTGCTAAAACAAAGGGCGTGTGACAAACGGGCCTCTTTCAAAAGTGTGTTTCGAATCTTAGGTGAAATGTAGCATTTAACCACGATTTTCACGGATGAAAACACCTCTACCATACTCAACACACTCAGCCGGACACACTCGTCTAATTTTCGAGTGGTTAGAGTGAAAAACAAAAAGTCATATAATATATACATTTAAAGACTGATATTCCTTATTTTGGTAATTCAAAACTCATCCTGTGTGATTTATAAGCATTTTGAAAAGTGGGGACCGCTGGCTGGACCCCACAATGTAGGTGATCTCAGGTTTCACTATCCTTATGGGGACATTTGGTCCCCACAATGTAATAAACAAGGACATACACTAACTCACTCACTGATTATCAGTGAGTATATTTTAAAATCTTCATCATAACATTTAGGTTATAGCAACATCTTGCAATAATAAGAAAATGCTATTGTAAGAACAGCTCATGTGGTGATGGACAAGTGTTGTCACAGTAACCAGGTGAAGGCAATGAGGAAATCAAATTGCTACATTATGAGACTAACTGCCCAGCTCCTTTCAAAATTGACAATTCGACCGGGGTTAAAAATTCTTACTGCACTATTAAAATAAATCTATTGAAGTGAAATTAAATTAAAAGTAGTTATAGATGCTCACGTGGCTTATTTTTTCAGCATTGAACATTACAACCAATCACACACATCTCTGGTGTGCTCAATATTAAATTTAGCTATATTTTCAAAAACAGAGCAGAGCACATGAGGTTTTGACTGCTATACATTTTACCTGCCACAAGATGGCACTGTTTTCAACATTTCTGATGGTCTTTTCCTGAAACAAATTTACTCATAAATTGAAAAATCTCGAGGGAACCAGAGGGGCGGGATTTTGACATAATGCGTTTGCCATCCTGAGTCGCGTGATACTACGGAGCCCCGCACATGACATGCAAATAAAAAAAAGGTAAATCGTGTTCACATTTTACAAATTTGGCCCTCAAATTGATAAAACGTGCGCACGCTTTACTAATTTGTTCCCTCGATTTATAAATCGTACCCACGATTTAGCCTACTAGTTTTTTACTGCATGTCATGTGCAGGGCTCCGTATGATACGATGTGATTAAGTGCTTCCTTTGCTTTCATTATATAGCATAGCACAGTGCTATCATTTATAAACCTACATGTACGCAGGAGAATACATCAATATGTTTTTAAATATGCAAATTGTTGTTCATCGCGATTTCAAAATAAGTTAAAATAGCTTTCTCTAGGCTTGCATGTGATGTCTACGTGTTCTTGTTCAAGAAATTACAGTGACTGTAGCATTTCTATTGTTAAGAAGTGGCCGAATATTAAAGATTAAGTGGACTGTGTATTAAATGCTGTTTGGCTAAAATAATTAATAGACATTTGATTGGCTGTTAAATGTTACAACACCAGGCCGTTAACGCCCTCTGAAGGCTTTTTGATTGTTTAAATTATGTAGATTACATTTTAACAGTGTTGTTCAACAAAATCATGCATTTGATACTTTGAAATTATTATTATTGCCTCATTGTTATTATATATGTATTTAATAAGGCTGTACGATTATACAAAATTAAACCAAAATCAAGATTTGCTGCGTACTTTCCCTTTTTATTCATTAAACACGGCTCCATCTGTGAAAACACTGTGAGTCACTTAAACAAAACAAGATAGCTTTAATGGTAAGGAATCAAGTTTAATAGGATCAAAAACACTACATATAAATGTACATACTTTTTCATGAAAGTGCATTATGAGTTTTGTGATCAAATATAAGAGAAAATTTAATATTACCAACTGATTTGTTCAAAAAACAACAACCCATTAACAACTTTTGTCAATCAATCAACTTTATTTATATAGCGCTTTTTCAATGACGATTGTTTCAAAGCAGCTTCACAGTTTTAAACAGGACAACATTGCAACAAAATTTGATTTGGCTAGTTTAATTTGGATAGTTTATAGAATTATATATGACCAAATTAATAAATTCTATTTGTATATTTAGTTGAGTAACTTGGATCATAATTTGAGTGTCCCCAACTGAGCAAGCCAAGCCAAAGGCGACAGTGGCAAGGAACCAAAACTCCATCAGGGCATGATGGAGAAAAATAAACCTTGGGAGAAACCAGACTCAGTCGGGTGCCAGTTCTCCTCTGGCCTATTATTAACAGTGTATAATTATTACTCTGGCAACCTTGCAGGTCATAAATCATATTAGATAGGAATATTCGAAATTTTGGGTATCACGCAAGAGACGGGTTCATTTAGGATGGCGCGTCGATTACACAAGAATATGAATACTTGAAAGAGTTATTGCGGAGACAGGTTAATTGAGGATGATGTGCCGGTGAGGCAAATTCAGAGGAGACACTAATGGACACGGTCTCAGCAGACACTCCAGGATGAGCTGGTCATGTCCAGATGCAGGTCCACCATCCGATCCGGACACGGCCTGGATCCGGCCGACTGCAGTAAACCTCGGGATAAACAGATAGACTAACATTAGTGTGGATGCCACTCTTTTATGATGTAACGAGTACATCAGGTGTTATGGGAAGTGTTCCGGTTCCGCTGACCTAGTTAATGCAGCCTAACAATCAGTCAATTGATTTGAATAAAGAAAGTTAAAAATGTTCTATGTGTATGCCATAGTAAAGAGATGCGTTTTTAGTCTAGATTTAAACTGACAGAGTGTGTCTGCTTCCCGAACAATGCTAGGAAGACTGTTCCAGAGTTTAGGTGCTAAATAGGAAAGGATCGACCGCCTGCAGTTGATTTAGATATTCTAGGTATTATCAGCTGGCCAGAGTTTAGAGACCGCAATAGACGTGATGGAGTATAATGTGTTAAGAGCTCGCTCAAGTACTGGGGAGCTAAACCATTTATTGCTTTATAAGTAATAAGCAAGATTTTAAAATGTATGCGATGTTTAATAGGAGCCAGTGCAGTGTTGACAGAACTGGACTAATATGATCGTACTTCCTGGTTCTAGTAAGAACTCGAGCTGCTGCGTTTTGGACCAGCTGGAGTTTATTTATTAGGCGAGCAGGGCAACCACCCAGTAGAGCATTACAATAATCTAGCCTTGAGCTCATGAACGCATGTACTAATTGTTCAGCATTTTGCATTGAAAGCATGTGACGTAATTTAGATATATTTTTAAGATGGTAGAATGCAGTTTTACAGATGCTAGAAACGTGGCTTTCAAAGCGAAAGATTGGTATCAAAGAGCATACCCAGGTTCCTCACTGACGACGAGGGCTTGACAGAGCAGTCATCGAGGGTTAGACAGTATTCTAGGGCACTACTTGTGGAACTTTTCTGTCCAATAATTAAAAATTCAGTTTTATCTGAATTAAGTTGCAGGAAATTACTATTCATCCAATTTTTATATCAGCTATGCATTCCGTTAATCTTGTGAATTGGTAAGTTTCATCAGGCGTGAAGAAATATAGAGCTGAGTATCATCAGCATAACAATGAAAACTAACGCCATGCTTCCTAATGATATCTCCCAGTGGTAGCATATACAGGGTGAAAAGCAACGGTCCTAACACTGAGCCTTGCGGTACTCCATACTGAACTTGTGATCGGTGTGACATCTCTTCATTTACTGCTACAAACTGATAACGGTCAGATAAGTAAGATTTAAACCATGCCAATGCAGTTCCACTAATGCCAACATAATTTTCGAGTCTATTCAAAAGAATATTGTGATCGATAGTATCGAATGCAGCGCTAAGATCGAGTAACACTAATAGAGAGATACAACCACGATCAGATGATAAGAGTAAATCATTTTTAACTCTAATTAGAGCAGTCTCAGTACTATGATACGGTCTAAATCCTGACTGGAAATCCTCACATATACCATTTCTTTCTAAAAAGGAACATAATTGTGAAGACACAGCCTTTTCTAATATTTTTGATAGAAAGCGGTAGATTCGAGATTGGTCTGTAATTGACTAATTCTTTAGGATCAAGTTGCGGTTTTTTAATAAGTGGTTTAATTACAGCCAACTTAAAAGTTTTTGGTACATATCCTAATGTCAAGGATGAATTAATAATATTAAGCAGAGGATCTATGACCTCTGGAAGCATCTCTTTTAATAGCCTAGTCGGTATAGGGTCAAGCATACATGTTGTTGATTTTGATGATTTAACAAGTTTAGCCAATTCTTCCTCTCCTATAGCAGTGAATGAGTGTAATTTTTCCTCAGTGACACTACAATGTTCTGTCAGTGATACTGTAGTAGACGGCTGCATGGTTATAATTTTATTCCTAATGTTATCAATCTTACTAGTAAAGAAGTTCATAAAGTCATTACTGCTGTGTTGTTTACAAACGTCAGAAGTTGAAGCTCTATCCTTTGTTAATTTAGCCACTGTATCGAATAAATACCTAGGGTTGTGTTTGTTTTCTTCTAAAAGATTTGAGAAATAAGCAGATCTAGCAGTTTTTATGGCCTTTCTGTATGCAATCATGCTCTCTTTCCACAAATTGCGAAAAACCTCCAGTTTTGTTTTCTTCCAGCTGCGCTCCATTTTTCTGGCTGCTGTTTTAAGGGCCCGAGTGTGCTCGTTGTACCACGCAGCGTTGGATTATTTGCTTTAATCTTCTTTAAGCGCCGAGGAGCAACTATGTCTTAAGTGCTAGTAAAGAGAGAGTCAGTAGTTTCTGTTGCAACATCAAGTTCCTCTTGGCTATCTGTAATGCTGAGGAGATGGAACTGATGAGGAAGATTATGTACAAAGCAATCTTTAGTCGCAGCGGTTATAGTCCTGCCATATTTGAAGCGAGGGGATGGCTTTGCAGCCTTAGCTAAATTAAGTATACATGATATTAGGTAATGATCTGAGATGTCATCGCTCTGCTGCAGAATTTTAATGGTATCAACATTTAGTCCATGTGACAGTATTAGATCTAAAGTATGATTAAGGCGATGAGTGGGTCCCGATCGTGTTGTCTAACTCCAATAGAGTTTAGAATGTCTTTAAATGCCAATCCCAATGTGTCTTTTTGTCACCATGTCTACAGTAACATGCATGCATCTCCCGTTATGGTAAGAGGCGTGACCTTTCCAGGCAACATGCGCTAAGCTGCTGTCCAATCACAACATGGGAACTGCTGGCCCAATCAGAACTCGTTCGTATTTCTGAAGGAGGGACTTCATAGAACAAGGAAATCCTCAGGCCGTTTTTAGGACAGAGAAAACAGCGGTTTACAGATAAGTAAATTGTGTGAAACATGCGAAACATGAACACATGTTATATTGCACACTGTTAACACAATCAAAGCTTCAAAAACACAGGAAAAGTTAATTTAGAAAAATGTTTGGAGCATTTTTTTGTTTGTTAAATTAAAGTTTTAGTGACAACTAAGCGGCCGACAGTGAGTTAACCCAATGCTTTAGCCTCTCAAATCAACACTGGACTTGTCTTGCCTATAATAAAACATATATATAAAAAGCAAAAGATTCGAGCTGCATCTTATCGTCAGCTCATTTCAAGATCAAAGACCTCAATATGAGAGAGCGCGACCTAAGCACCGGTAAGAGCATTTAGTCTCATTAGTTTTAATAAAGATGATTGTGTTTTTGAGCATCTAAGTTTTCCTTGCGGTCGTTTGCGTGTGTTCTTGCTTTTCATCTGCGGCGCGCGTGTTGCAGTAGCGCCTCGTATCTGACTACAACATATATAGGTAACGCGCTCACACACGTTTATTTTTTTAACAATTTGCCAGGAGTAAAATGTAGCTCCATAGGTGGTTTAAACAACCAGATATTTCTGGTCTTTTCACAAGCGGATAGATCTGGTCAGAGAAAATGAGTGAAGTGAGCAGGTATAAAAGGTCATTACTCTCCCAGCTGCGCTGCTGTTGTTGGTGGACACTAAACACTGTATAGCCTAATACTGCTGGATTTGATTTTGAAGGCCTGTTGCCCTGTCGATGACAATAAATAGGTCTAAAGATTATGCTTATTGTGTTTTAATGTTCAGTTCTGTTCCTATTTACATTTAAAAGCAGACATAAAAGTAACTTAAAAGTTACTTTCCTAGTAACTAATTACTTTTGATATACAGTAATTGGTAAAGTAATTCAATTACTTTTTAACTGTAAATAATAACAAATTTTCAGTAACTTGCCCAACACTGGTAATAACACAATAACCATAACGCGTTATTCATTATAAACATGGGATTATGAATTATATTGAGAACGTCATGCATAGAAAGCATGCCGTAATGTAATGTAATTTACCCTGTAAACTTTAGCCGCATTCATCCTGAAGCGTTTCAAACTACACTCACTTCTTCTGGAAGGGCAGCAGAACACAAATAGTTGGTACCGATCCGTTTTTCAGGAGCAGTTTTTTAGCAAAACCTGCTTTATACTGACCCTCGTTTATAAAGCAGTCTAGTGAGAAATGCTTTGCAGTTCGCGCAAACATAAAAGCATTGACGAAAACAAAACTCAGCCACTGTGTCTTCAGCAGTTGGGATTTAGGAACATCAGAATGACTGCTGTGTTGGTTATTACACCCAAGAACAGAACAGCACAATT
This sequence comes from Gobiocypris rarus, assembly GCA_023029165.1. Lineage (NCBI taxonomy): Eukaryota > Metazoa > Chordata > Actinopteri > Cypriniformes > Gobionidae > Gobiocypris > Gobiocypris rarus. Next base: position 15,524,847 of record CM040910.1, on the reverse strand, counting down.
GCTTAGACGCCTGATTCTGCTCCAGCGTATCAACACTGGCGGACTATGATAACAGCTCGCTTAGGGCGGGTCTGTGTTGAAACACTGCTGTCAATCAACAATCGTGGGAGGGGCGTCCGATTGTGTGACATCCTGCAGTCGAGCAGCTCGATTTGAGACAGGGGAAAACATATAAGGAGATTTAAAAACACGGGATGGATTTTTATCATTATAGGATGGTTGTGTACAGGTACTGCCAACACACATTTCCGTACAATCAACTTGTAAAAGTGCATGTACCATTATACAACTCCTTTAAAATAAACCACAGATTTAATCTTCAAATATTCAAGTACATTTTCACCTGAAAAACTCTTAAACATACATTTCATGACACGTTAACAGTTGTATTATTAAATTACACAGGTTTTCTCATCTGCTATTGATGCATGCTGGTTGGTGCGAGATGCATTCTGGGATACCTGTCTGTCTCAAGTCCGCTCAAGTCTCCTCTCGATGAATCTTTGATAAAGGCGGATCAAGAACACATCCGAGGATTTACACTGTACTTAGCTAGATGCAAACTTTTAATTGGAACAGTTCTTGGGCAGCGACTGATGACATTTCACAAGAACACAAGAACTCATATTGAGAAAGCTTGGCCGAATCTATGGTGACAGTACGGGATGAGACTGGGCGTCTGCTGGGACATAATGGCATCGACAGCTGACAGAGGTAACAGGAATCATGGGAGTGTCGTCTTCACCTCCACAGCCGAACTCGGCAGAAATCCTGTTCATCATCTCTGTATAGCTGACATGTAAAACAAAACATTTTGTTCATATTCCACAATTCATATTCATTGGAGACTGAACTGGGCATTCATATGGGGATTATGAGTGTAATCTGGAGAACAGTTCGAGAGAGAAGTGTGTGAACATTGAGTCCCGTACATGGAAGAGCGAACCGTTAGTATTTAATGAAATGAGTGGAAATATTGAGCTTGTCATTTGTGCTGCGGCTGCAGGTCAGGAATCAATAGACACAAGCAGATTGTGGATAGAGATGAAATGGTATGAACGTTTTAAAAACAAGTGTAACAAAGTTTGTAGATTTAACGAGGAAGGAATCAAATAAATACTAAAATTAAAAAGCACTATGTAGAGGCATAATTTTGTCTAAATATAACTTTAACTTACAAGGTACTTACCATCAAAAAGTAGCTAGCTTTTTTACAATGACATTGTTACAAATAACTGAATAATTGTTAATGAAGAATGTGATAATATTTGTGGTTTCAAGCAACATAATGCAATGCAATTATGATTTCAAAGAGAATACGAATTCAGAAATTCAGAGTTATTGACACTTTTCCCCCCGTCATTTCAATGGCAAAAACTGTCAGAATCATTTGATCATCTGATACACATAATTCTCAAATATAGCCTATATCTCAAACTGGTTGCCAGAGAGCAAAATGGTTACATATTTAACATCAGTGCAGGAACAAAATGTATGCAGTTTAAATCTCGAGGAGTCCGATTAAATTCACAGCGCATGCAGTGATGGAGCGCAGCATTTTGAACAGAAACAAACTGAGTATTGTGAGCTGTTCGCGTGAACATTGTGCATTGCTTTCCTATTTCTTTTCGTTTTGAATTTTGTTTAAACGTGAACATTTCAAGCTTTCTACACACATATTTCTCATGTCTGTGAGGCAAGCAGCCTGCTGAGTTTTTATTTATAAGACGCGCTCCAGGTATCGCTCCGGCGCCTCTCTATGTCACGATTATTGTCTGCTATAGTCTATTTGCTTGTTATTTATTAAATCCAGGCAATTGGTTGATGAAACATTGATTAAAATTAAGATACAATTCATAAAAAAGGAAATTTGCTTTAAATAAAGGCTTTCTACATAACAAAACTTCATGGAGTGGTCAAAATAATTTCTGACACTGTTTTTGACATATTACGCATCTTTGCACTTTTCATAATCAATATAGCCTAGATGAAATTTAAAAATAACATAATATTTAAACATAAATGAGACAAAAACATTGTTTTAATGTCTACAACAAGTATAGTAGGCTACAGTACAGAAGATACATTTTATCTTATTTACAAGTTTTTCCAGTAGCTAACTACTTTATCCAGCAAGTAGCGGTGAAGCGTGACCAAAAGATACATTCTGTTTTGGGTTCTGATGAGAACGAGCCTGTAATGAGTGAAGCGGTGCGGTGTGATGCTCTGCTCCTCAGCTCTATGAAGGTCCGCTCCACTCATTAACTGCTCACCGGTAAAACAACGTTCGCTCAAATCCCAGGCAAACATGTTATATACAGTATTATATATTAATTCTAAATGTATTTTAATTTATTTATTGTCATCTCACACATGGATCTGCCTTCAATTAATTAGCACACCATTGACAGAGCTCAATCCGAGAGGCATGATAAAGGTTGTTTTAATTGTAATGCGGAAATGTGTGTTGGCAGTGCCTGTACACAACCATCCTATAATGATAAAAATCCATCCCGTGTTTTGTTTTAATTGGACGCCTCCTCACGATTGTTGATTGACAGAAGCGTTTACATTAACATTACATTAACCAACCATTCAGAAACGTCCTGTTCGAGCCTTAATTGGCGAATTTCGTTGGAGCTTGTTCCGGGGTTATTGTTTTTTCAAGCTTGCAATTCAACAGAGAGTTGCTAGATGCCCTGGCTGCAATTAACATTTCCTTATTCAGTGAATAAAGATTACTTATTAAATGAAAAGGTCGTAAAAATGATTGCACAACCACTTAATATTTGGCAATGTGCACTAAGTAGGTTATGTAAATTGCCATTAAACAAAAGAACAAGTATAATGGCGTGCTTTTTCTCAGTGTCTGTGTCCATGTGTCCATGGTGAATCATCAATTCGTTGAGAATGTCTTGTAAGTTAACCGGGAACATACTCTGAGTTGTCTGAACTTATTCCAAGACTCGTTTTTGGAACCAGCATACCTAGAATAAGCAAGGTTTAGGTTAATCAACCGTGTGTTCCAGGTATATATGACGTTAAGTTAACTTTGCTTTCTGTAATACACCCCAGATCCTGCATAGCAAAACATGGGATTTCCAAATCAAATTTTGAACAACTGGGCCCAGAAAACTCTTCAGGTGTATCTGGTGTATCTATATGATATCAATGCCATGAAGACATGTTTTGTTGTCTGTTGCTTTGTGCCATTTAATTGGTGTTAATTTGCATTTGTCTCTTCTCACCTTAGACCTGTTGGCTGTGAAAGAGGAGAGTGAAGTACTGAATGAAATTGAAGAGAAAGATCAATATAAGAACCATGATTTCATAACAAAAGAGAAAACGTTGAGTTGCTCACAGGCTGGAAAGACATGGTCACGGAGAAGGGCTAAAAAGAAGGGAACTAGAAGTAATTTCACCTGCCAACAGTGTGAAACAGATTCACTCTAAAAAAGACCTTAACAGGCACATGAGAATTCACACTGGAGAGAAGCCTTGTACCTGCCAACAGTGTGGTAAGAGTTTCACTAAAAAACAACACTTTGTAGAACACATTAGGATTCACACTGGAGAGAAGCCATTTACCTGCCCTCAGTGTGGAAAAAGTTTCACTAAAAAACAACACTTTGGAAACCACATAAGTATTCACACTGGAGCGAAGCCGTTCACCTGCCAACAGTGTGGAAAAAGTTTCAACCGAGAAGGAAGCCTTAACAGGCACATGAGCGTTCACACTGGAGAGAAGCCTTACATCTGCCAACAGTGTGGAAAGAGTTTCAATCGAGAAGAAAGCCTTAACAGGCACATAAGGATTCACACTGGAGAGAAGCCTTACGTGTGCCCTCAGTGTGGAAGGAGATTCAATCAAAGACAACACTTTGTATACCACATAAGGATTCACACTGGAGAGAAGCCTTACGTGTGCCCTCAGAGTGAAAGGAGTTTCAATCAACGGTAACACTTTACAATAAGGTTGTATTAGTTAATTCATTAGTTAACATTAACTAATGATGAACTGCACTTATAAAGCATTTATTAATCTTTGTTAATGTTAATTTCAACATTTACTAATGCATGAATAAAATCTTGTTAACATTAGTTAATGCACTGTGAACTAACATGAACAGCTGTATTTTTATTAACTAACGTTAACAAAGATTAACTAATGCTGAACAGAGGTGTTGTTCATGGTTAGTTTATGTTAACTAATGCGTTAACTAATGTTAACTAATACAACCTTATTGTAAAGTGTTACCCAATCAACATGAAACCTTTAAAGTCCACATGAGACTTCACTCTGGGAACAACTCTACACATGCCAACAGTGTGGAAAGAGTTTCAACCGAGAAGAAAGCCTTAACAGGCACGTGAGAGTTCACACTGGAGAGAAGCCTTACGTGTGCCCTCAGTGTGAAAGGACTTTCAATCAAAAACAACACCTTGTATACCACATAAGGATTCACACTGGAGAGAAGCCGTTCACCTGCCAACAATGCGGAAAAAGTTTCAACCGAAAAGGAAACCTTAACAGGCACGTGCGAGTTCACACTGGATAGAAGCCTTTTACCTGCCAACAGTGTAAAAAGAGTATTGCTAAAAAAGGAAGGCTTAACCGGCACATGATAATTCACACTGGAGAAACCCCCATACAAATGCCCACACTGTGGAAAGAGTTTCACTAAAAACAACACTATGTAGAACACATAAGGATTCACACTGGAGAGAAGCCGTTTACATGTGGTGGGAAAAGTAGTAAAGGGGCGATGATTTGAGAAATCAACTTTCCCTTGAGCTTTTAATATATAAAAGGTCATGATAATATAAGAATATCCTGTAAGTTTCAGAGCTAAAAACGTCCTTTTAGTCAAAGAAAAGCTTTTATTGACACCAGGCCCAGAAAACGACAGGTTGGGGATCTATGACGTCAAAGGGAGGCAAGCACCGCCTCTGCTGAAGAAGATCAACAGCTACTTCATCACTGCCTGTTTACCCCCGCCCACCGATTCGTGCATGTAACATAGGCCTAGTGTTAAACCATCGAGCTACCAAGCAATTAACATGCCGTAATATTGTGCGGTACCTGGGTTCAACAGTAATACAACATGTAAGTAAGTGTTCATTCGAATGCCTGATTTGGGACCAGTGATTTCTAATATGTAATGATTCATGTACAGTCAGATGTTCTTTGTCTGTGTGTCAGTAAATCAAATCAGTGACTAAACGTCAACTTGCATTGTTTCTCTTAGTAGGATGAAAATAATCTTTTATTTATCAGTGATTAAATTCTATAGAAAGCGATCAAAGAAAGCTCCTTTGCAATCGTTGGAGCAGCGCTGCGGCTGTCGATAAAAACAGAGATTATCAGTGGCGCGTTTAACAGGGACTCGTTTAATTCAATGAATATCTTAACTATATCATGTTTTACACTGTTAGTATACAGAAACTGAGCTGCAATAACGAGATGGCTGCTTTCATTAACTCAACATGTCTGTGATCAGCTACAATGATCATCACTGCAACCTTTCATGCCGCAATCTCAATATTATGCCATAGATCTAACTGTAATGCAACACATTTCACGATAAGTTAACCATGAGCGCTGTAATTGTAAAAACAAGCTAAAAGAGGAGTAATACTATTTCAAATGCAAAGACATTAGCCAATCACAGCAGTGGGTGTTTACACTGAAGTCTCCAGCGGACGCCCCTTAAAACAGAGCGTTCAGAGCAGAAGGCTAAAATCAGGGAAGGAAAAATGACTTTTCTTAAAAAATAAAGACAATTTTTTGATGTAAAAAGCATTTTAACATTATAAGTGCACCCCAGGAAACATCATAAAACAATTTTTAAAAATGCAGTTCATGACCCCTTTAAGTATAAAATAGCCCTGGAGTAACACATGAGCATTCAATGAGAGACCTGGTTTTATGTCATCAGCTTGGAACACATTTCACAGACAGGAAACAGAGACTGTATAGAGATGTGCTGATTATTGTTATAGTACTAAATTATTGAATTCCCAATTAATGTCTAGTGACTGTGAGAGGAGTAAAGAAGCCAGACTCAATAATCAGATTTAGTGTATTTATTAGTAAAATGAAAGAAGTTTCACCAACAAAGGGAATTTTTATTTTATTTTAATTGGACTGGAAAAATGTGATAGATGTTTGCCTTTTTGTTTTTTTATTTAATGATTTAAAACACAAGCATTGATGTTTTTCCACAGTTTTATATTAAAAAGGGATACAGTGGTAATAATTAGTTTGTTTCAGGATTGCACAGTAATCTTACAGAAATAAAGTGGATTTTACCGTTATTTCACCAAAGAGTAAGGACAAATTTACTTATTCACGTCTAGGTCACCTCTGTTTCTGTTTATTTGTAGTCACCAGATGAAAACTGTGGGGCTTTAGTCCTGTAGAATTGAAAATAATCAAAAGATCACGGAGGAGCTTGAGCACATAAAAGGAGGAGCGATGACAGTGAAGGACGAGAGAGGATAAGGGGTCCGTTCTTCGGACGTCGTTAACTCAGTTAGCTGGATTTGATTGTTGACGATTTGGATTGTTTGGTTCTTCGACGCTCATCCTGGACTTGCTGTCATAGCAACAGGTCCGTAAACTTAAACCTGCTCGGGAGCAGGCTTTTTTCATGTAATCAGGATTAGATTGCATCTTGAGGTGATACTTAAAATCTGTCCCAGCCACTGCTACTTTATGACAAGAATTCCTTACTGAACCTGTGGCAATAATAATTTTAAATAATAATAATAAAAGTTTTTTAATAATAAGAGATTTATTTGTGATGGAATTATTACTTTATAATTTATTAATTATACTAAACGCTTAATAGCTACATGTCGATCGTGTGTTTGGATTTTGGAGGTATCACACACTAGGGATGGGCATTTGATTACATTTTCTTAGTCGATCGTCGGGAGAATGTCACGTCAAACACAAATGAAAACTGGTGCGAGGACTCAAGTGCAGTGATAAGAGGATTTAATAACAAAAACAAACATAAATACAAAACAAAAACCCACGAGGGGCAAAACACATAGTAGAACATAAAATAACACTAAAACATACCAACAGAAGTCACAGGGGAAAGCAGGAGAGGCGTAGACATAACAAGGATCCGACAAAGACTGACAAACACAAGGAGTATATAAAGGGGAGAAATCAAGCTGGGAATGAGGGAACACAGGTGGGGCAAATGAAACCAATAACGAGATAACAAGGGGTGGGATCTAACAAAGACAGAGGCACATGGCCACACTAACAAAACCCACATGTGCACACAAGACAGGACAGGCATGTGACAGAGAATTAACAATCGACTATCGATTAATCATTAAAAATTTTTATAATAAAATTAATTATTTAACTTTTATAATTCAAAAATGCAATAAATACAAAAATACAGTGTGTTTTTCCTCGATGAGACCTTTATTACAAGATCAACTTGTGGCAGACAGACAGTTAAACTACGTTCAGTTAGGCAAACCGAACATATATTTTTCAAGTCCATTAATGTTATGATTCCATGGCTGCGAGGTAACATTTAATTGGGAACCTATTATTTATTTTGTAAATAAAGCATTGTGCTTCACTTCTCTCATAATATTCACGTAAAACAGCAATCACATACAAAAAAATATTGTTTGGCCATCACGCATGTATTGTGCTAAATATAAGCATGATTCTGAATCATGTGACATGATCTCAGATGCGACCGGCCTGCTGTCACCTGGTGACAGTCAGTCCAACCGCCACTGAAAACACCCGCTCTGAGGGACTGGCGTTACCGGGATGCACAGACCTCCGTGCGAACTTGGCCAGCCGAGAAACCTTATTTCGTTCACTTTTCACCAGTCAATTCAGGGTGGGAAGTCTCCTCAGAAAGTTCTGAAGTTCTGCTTTGAGTGGTATTGCACCCTGGTGGTAAAATATTTAATTGCTGCCACACAGTGAAATTCATTTAATTGCTGACTCACACTACGCAACGCAACCTGCATTAGATTAAAAAAATGCATTAGATTAATCGATAACAAATTAACGTGATCGACGGAATTCTTAACGATCAATTATCGATCATCAATTAATCATGACCATCCCTAACATGCTGGGAGTGCAGTAACAGTGTTTGCTCACTTAGCCAGGCTTCCAGATATGAAATATGGATTTGTCTTTCATTTTTAATATATTTTATTCATTTTAAATTTCCTTTTGCTGAAACACTAAAGTGTCAAGATGAATATTGCCTGTACTAATGTCTGTAGAAAGCACATGTTATCAGTATGTTTTGGTTAGAACTGGAGCTTAATTAGCTCCAACCTTAGAGAAACTGTTTCTGTGTATGTGCAATATTCTGTGTTATAGATCAGTGTTGACTTGTGAGTGTGGAAACTCAGAGTCTCTCTGGAAAAATGTACTCGGAGTGGATGGGCGTTTGGAGTGGTCAAAAATGCACGACAAAGCATGGGGTTTGATGTTTTAGAACCCGGGCAGTACGAAGGAGAAAAATCAAAACGTCAAAAAGAGACCACCGAGCCTGCCTCGAGTTGAGTCTTTGGCAGATCTGATGTACTCCAGATTCTTATGATCAATCCACTCGATGAAAGGTACCCCTGACCCTCTAGCCAATGACGCCACTCCTCCAATGCTAGTTTGACTGCCAACAACTCTCTGTTACCAATGTCATAATTGCGTTCGGCTGGTGACAGGACGATGAGAAAAAAACCACATTAGGATGCATCTTGTCATCCGAGGAAGAGCACTGAGGAGAGAACTGCTCCTACCCCCACCTCTGGCGCATCCACCTCTACCACGAACTGGACGTAAAGGATCAGGGGTGACGAGAATGTGGGCAGCGAAGCGGCTCTTAAGTTTAGTAAATGCAGTATTTCTCCGCCTTGACAAAAAGCCCATTCTCTAACAACCTTTGTAACACTAGTCTGACGTGCTGGACATGTTCCTGGAGAGAAGAAGAAAAATGTGTCATCCAGGTAGACATAAATGAACTGGCCAACCATATCTCCCAGCACGTCATTGACTAGTGCTTGGAAGACTGCTGGGAAGTTAGACAGCCCGACATGACTAAGTATTCAAAATTAAATGCAGTCTTCCATTCATCCCCCTTATGCGCACCAAATGATAAGCATTGCGTAAGTCCAATTTCGTGACTATGGATGCTCCTGTAACCTCACGAAGGCTGAAGACATCAACAGCAAAGGACAGACGAACGGGCAGACACAAGACAAGAGGCATAGCACTGATTACTCCAAACTGACACCATACTCCCCAGTCAATCCTCGGGTTGTGCTTCTCAAGCCAGGGATGACCGAGGACAATGGGTGCGTGAGGGTAGTCCGTGAGGAGGAACGTGATGGTCTCTGAGTGATTGCCAGAAATGGTGAGTGTAATCCCGTCAGTGGTGTGAGTGGTAGTGGGTAGTGTCTGGCTATTGAGGAGTGTCGGCAATGGTATTGGAAAGAGGGGTGATGGGGATCCTGAGTTGGTGTGCCAGTGAACAGTCAATGAAATTACCCTCCGCTCTGGAATCCACAAGGGCTTGACAGACGTGGAATCTGTTTGCCCACTGCAGTCTTCCCAGAAGGAGAGTCGCGGGCGAGTATTTCCCCAACGCAGCTCTACCTGACAGTAGCCTCCTCCCTACTGCTGGACTCGATCTTTTACTGGACACTGGTTGAGGAAATGCCCCACCGCGCCACAGTAAAGGCAGAGTCCACCCGCTCTACGACGCTCCCTCTCCTCCCGGGAAAGCCGAGCTCTGCCTACCTGCATGGGCTCGGGATCGCTGGTGGAACTGACTGTCTTAGCGCCAAGGAATTCGCGAAAATCCGTGGTCCTTCTCATACGTGTGGGTTGGTTCAGTGACTCCAGATGCCCACACAAAGCGCCAGTTTCATGAGTCCGTTGAGATCCGGAGGCAGGTCCAAAGCGTACACCTCTTGCTGAACACGGTCAGCCAGCCCATGCAGGAATCAGTCCCACTGTGCTTCCTTGTTACATCCACACTCTGCGGCCAGGGTTCAGAAGTCAATGATGTAGTCTGAAACGGGTCTATTACCTTGCTGGAGTTCGGCAAGCCTACACGGGCCGCCTCGCGTCCCGCGGCTGCTCGGTTGAAGACCCGTTTCATCTCCTCCGCGAGTCACGAGGAACAACACAGATCTTGATTTTCCCAAACCAGCGTTCGCGCGCCACACTCCCTGTCAGCAGGTTGATCACCAACGCCACTCTGGATGCTTCTGTGGAAAACGAGGTGGGTTGCAATGAAAAAAAGAACATCTCGTTAGGAATGATCTACAGAGGTCGGGCTCACCCGCATAGCGTTCTGGCGTTGGGATCCGGGCTCACGCGGGCTGTTGTTACTAGATGGCTGGGGAACTGACGGCGGTGGTGGGGCGCAGTGGGAACTCTTAGTTGTTGGACTTGGTCGAGCTCGGACACCTGCTTCGCCATAGCCTGCACTGTCTGGGCCGTAGCGGTCGGTTGTTGATCCTGTCGATCCAAGTTACTTAAATTGAGATAGTCCTGGAGCTCGGTCATCCTCGCTGGATCCATATCAATGGTCAGATCGTTCTGTTATGGCTGTGAATGAGAGACAGGAGGATCCAATAGCGATAAAGTAAATACTCACTAATTGTCAGTTTGACTGAGACAGAACATGAACACAGTCATACAACCCCAAATCAGAAAAAGTTGGGACATTATGGAAAACGCAAATAAAATAAAAAGTGATTTCTAAATTTACTTTGACTTGTATTTCATTGCAGATAGTATGAACAAAAAATATTTCATGTTTTGTCTGGTCAACTTCATGTCATTTGTAAATATGCATCCTTTCCTGTCATTCAGACCTGCAACACATTTCAAAAAAGTTGGGACAATAAAGCATTTACCACTTTGTAATGTTGCCATTCCTTTTCACAACACTTAAAAGACGTTTAGGGACTGAAGACACTAAGTGATGAAGTGTTTCAGGTGTAATTTTGTCCCATTCTTCCTGCAAACAAGTTAAGGTGGGCAACAGTATGGGGTCTTCGTTGTTGCATTTTTCGCTTCAAAATGCACCACACATTCTCTATTGGAGACAGGTCGGGACTGCAGGCAGGCCAGTCAAGTACCGTACCCTCTTCCTCCGCAGCCAGGACTTTGTAATGTGTGCAAAATGTGGTTTTGCATTGTCTTGTTGAAATACAGGGAGTGCAGAATTATTAGGCAAATGAGTATTTTGACCACATCATCCTCGTTATGCATGTTGTCTTACTCCATGCTGTATAGGCTGGAAAGCCTACTACCAATTAAGCATATTAGGTGATGTGCATCTCTGTAATGAGAAGGGGTGTGGTCTAATGACATCAACACCCTATATCAGGGCTTCGGCACCAGTGTAGTAAAGTTTGTGGAAGGAAGGAGGCGGGAACCGCGAACATTCAACAACTTTAATAAAATGAATAAACAAAGCGAAAGTAAACACGCAGGCAGCCCCTCACGGACGACTGCCCGCACATACATAACAAAACATGAACAAAAGTCAACGTAAAGTCCAAGCCTGGTCCTCTCTCGCCCTTCACTGGTATCGCCAGCCCTTTTATGCCTCCGAGCTCCCTCATGAGAGGACTTGAGAGACTTGGGTGTGCCTCGTTGCAGGTGACGCTCATTATCAGTCACGCGGTCTCCACTCGCTCCTCCCATGTCGTTCGTCCATCTCGCCACACTTTGCATCTGGCAACCCTCTTCACAGGGTAAAAATCCTGGCTCCCTTTTACTGTTTGTGGGCATTCTGAAAGGAAACAAATATTACATTCACATGTAATATTAATTTTTATAATTTAAACTGGATTACTAAAACAGAGACCAAGTCATGACAAACACCAGAGTGTACTGTCAAGACTGAGCAAAAATGTGGCAGATTCCAAGGCGAGACAGAGACCTATACAGGATGCATGTAACTAAGCGGCAGAGCTGTCCTTTAATGATGACGAAGTAGCATGCCCCAAAGCTTCTGCTACACACTCAAAATTATGTACTTTTTCTTCACAAAAAGAATAAATACTTTTAGGGCAAGTGTTGCAAATTGGGACACAGCAGAAGACTAATTTCGAATACTACAACCAGGTTCCTACACATTTTCCTTTTTAAAATTCCAGACGATATTAGACACATACAAATGCAAATACAGCTTTCATTAAGACTCACAACAATTAATGTAAATTCCAATGTATGGATTTACACACATTACATCAACAGACCTTTCTTTTTATGTGGCCGCACTGTAGTGGGAGCTGGACAACCTCCTTCCACAGATTCATCTGTTAAATACAAGGAAACATTTAAAATATGTTAAAAAAAAATATTGTATAGCATCCATGTCAACCATAAGAACAATACTATTAGGCACAGTTTATAATGAAGACTGGGCATTTTTGCCAAAATGTCTGATCTAGCAAAATCATTTTCCTTTAAAGTGTCTATGGAAAGTAGCGTTGCATGATATCGACAAAATGTGATATTGGAATATTGATCATAAATATTGTTAAAATTATATTAAGTTAAATATTCTTAAACATATGTATGTAAAATAAAAATCTAAAAGTTGATTGGCACCCGTTTTCCCTTCGATCTCCATTGTTTCATTGTATATTGCATACTTTCTGCTACATTTTCATTTGATAATATTATTATCGCAATATCATGTTGCGCATTGATCATGTTCAATATATTGTGCACCCCTAATGTGAAGTTACCAAAACACCCAGAAAAAATCCTAAATAGGGGCAAACACAGGCATGATTTAAGTAATGACATCAGCTAAATGAAGGAGTTCATGGAATTTGACAAGAGGTTATAATCCAATAATCGTTTACCCATTTCTGCAATTCCTATTCCAGATACCTGGTCTCTGAATTTGTTTACAGTTTCATATTGCACAAAGTAAGAGTATGGTTTTCTGGTGCTTACAACCTATTTTCAATACTCTTCTTCATATAGCTAATTTTCTGCTTACCTTTTCAAGAGAAACTGGGAGGCTGCTAAAGGTCCTTGTGCAGAGTGGGGTCCTTTACCCAGGTTCTGGGATTGCTGCTGTGGGGTTGCATGGTGTGCTGAGGGTGCTAAAAGGGATACTGGCTGTCCAATTGGGGACTTTGGAGGTCCAATAAGGGCTGCTGGGGGTGCCGTTGAAGCTGCTGGGGATGAATCAGGGCCACTGCTATCTGTGGATCTGTCGTGACCATTGGCAGTTCAGTTGGGGGTTCAAGGGATACTGTCTGTCCAATTGTGGACTTTGGTGGTCCAATAAGGGCTGCTCCACATCAGAGTTCAAGCTTGGTTTAGTATAAAGGAAAGTGTGTGTGTGGTCCTGCATCTATACTGGATCATCTGGAGTGTGCATTCTATTCTATTTAAGATGAAAATGAAAAACAAGCAGATTCAATTATTAATGTTATTTTATTAATACTTAAACAAGAGCAGCTAAATAGCTGGCTGCTTAGCTTTTAACCTCTCCCAGTTAGTTTAGTTTTAGTCGGTAATGCACTATTCAATAGAAGGTAATCACAGTCTTACCTGTGACAAGGACACAAGGCATCAAATAAAGAGGCAACAAAAACAAAAACAAAACAAAAACAGAATATACTTACCTTGAATAACAATGTCATATAGCTCCTTAACTCTTCCTAGGCATGTATGTGATGTCAGTTGACAACGGGGTGCCAAAACCTCAGACACCCAAGAGTTTTGCTTCTTTCCAGGCTTTGACCAAAGCAAAACAGCCCTTAAACCCAGAGCCTGCAATTTTTCAAGCTAAAAATACAAGAACACACACACACATACACAAAAATAACATATATTATATTAAAATGTAAGTGGCAACATTTGAAAAATAACCTGGACACAAACAATAATAATAGCAAACACATACCAACAACACAGCTTCATCATGAGAGGTTGTCCGATTTTTTTCTGGATATGCACCCAGCCCTCCGCTTCTGATCAAACTTTTGCAGTTTTTTTGTAGCCTCAGCTTATTTGGCTGTTTTACTTTGCATGTATTGCAGGTATTGTAGTTTACAGTATGCATGATCCACAGCAACTCTGTACTCCACCAAAGATTTAAACATTCCAAGCAAATCAGTATTTTGTCCATCATTTTTACATTTGTGGGATTTTAAAATGGCCAACTTTGCCTGTCCCACTAGAAAATTACCAAGTGTACACTGTGCCTTCCATTCTTTTTATACTTGACACCCAAAATAAACATATTTTTTGTAAACATCAAACCAAGCTTAGTAAATATTTTATCCAACAAATCAAACAGATGAACTAATCTAAAACAATCACAAAACAAATGAAAAACAGTGTCAAGAGTATCACAAAAAGGACATGCAGATTGAACCATTCCACTGAATTTTGACACAAAACTATTTGTTGCCACCGCACAATGGAGTACCCTCCACTGGAGATCTCCAGACCTCTTAGGAATAGGGGCTTATACAAACACCTCCATGATGTAGTTATTTCAGAAGGAACTGATAAATACGCTCTCCATTTGGTATCAATACGTTTTTCAACTGATTGCAAAACAAAGATTCCACAAACATACAATATAACATCTTTTTATCAGCATTGTGGAAAAATACCTCTTCAAACACTTTCAATAAAGTGATATTTAGATCTTTATCCAAATCAGAACTTATGCTTACTCTAAGATCCGGAAATGACAAAAACATTTCCCCATTACCAATAAAATTGTTTACATAAGTCAAAAAGTTTGAGGAAAAGATTTTTAAGATTCTCAATTAACTCTTCAACATATCTCTCTGATCTGAACTTTATCATCTATTGTTTTAGCCACATGCCATTGACCCTTTGTCAAATCAATAAGGTCTTTTACAGTAGCTAATCCTGTTCTTAAAAACTTATCAATCACTGAACTCGAAATTGGAGAACTGGTTTTAAAAGAGGATTAAAGAATAATGGTTCTAAAACACCATAATGTTCATCATCCTTCCTAACCTTTTCAACAGTTGCCAAGCTTTAAAAACAGATACATAAAAATGAAAAAAAAGAAACATTTGCTTTTAAAACAAAAGATTTCTCACTCAAGAACAACTGCTTATTTAAACCAATTCCCCAATGTTTTGTAGAACAGACAACCCGAATGCAATCCAAGGTGTTTTGTCTGAACAGTACAATAACTTCTGAAGTGTTTGAAGCCTCATTGTCTTAACCCTTGCTTCCAAATTTATTAAACCTTGTCCTCCTTCTGTCACTGGAATATATAAAACTCAAGGAGGAAGCCAATGATAGCCATCCCAAAAAAATTGAAAAAGGTCTTTTGAATCACAATCAGCAGCTCTTCAGGAGGATCTAACACAGTAAATCTGTGTCACAACATTGAAGCTGCTAAATTATTAACGATTAGACATCTCCCTCTATAAGATAACTTTGGGAGGATCCATCTCCATTTCTGTAGTCTCCCCACAACTTTATCAACTAGGCCTTCCCAATTCTTTTCATATAAACATCAGTTCCAAAATATATTCCAAGAACTTTAAAACCATTTTTAATCCATTTACATTGTTCTGGAAGACAAGGAGGGTCCATGCTTCTCCACTCGCCTAATAGCAGGGATGTGCACTTCTCCCAGTTAATTTTAGCAGATGTGGCTCTTTGAAATGTTTTCAGACAAGAAGTTAAGGCATCCATATCCTCAGTGCTTCTAATAAATACAATTACGTCATCAGCATAAGCTGTAAGTTTAACAGGTTGGATTTCTGAAGGACCAGGAACACCAACACCACATAGACGTTTCCTTAGGTAACACAACAAAGGCTCAATAGAAATTGAATATAAGAGTCCAGAAAGAGGGCATCCTTGCCGTATGCCTCTTGTTACAGCAAAAGGTCTGGTTAAACAACCATTAATCCTAAGCATACTAGATGTTTCACTGTACAGCAGTTTAATGCAAGAGACAAACTGTGGACCAAAGCCAAAAGCTTTCAGAGTCTTTAGTAAATATTCATGGTCCACTCTGTCAAACGCTTTTTCTTGATCTAACGAAAAGAGTCCAATATCAATTTGATGTCTTTTGGCAACTTCAATAATGTCTCTTATCAAAAACAGGTTGTTAAAAATCGTCCATTTAGGAATACAGTACGACTGGTCCTCATGAATTATATCTCTTCAACCTGTTGGTTATAGCTTTTGACAAGATTTTGAAATCAGTACACAGCAATGACACAGGACGCCAATTCTTTAAAAGTCCAAGATCTCCTTTCTTGGGATTAATGTCAGCACTGCTCTTCGGCAGCTTAGGGTAAAATACCCTGTTTAAATGACTCTAGAAAAACATCATACAAATCATTTCCAAGCACATCCCAAAAGCTTTTAAAAATCAGCAGAGAGACCATCCAGCCCAGGAGATTTTCCACTGTTCAGTCCCTTCACAGCACTTGAAAACTCAGAGAAAGTCAAGAACCCTTCCAGTTCCTTCCCTCTTCTTTAGACAGTTGTGGAAGTTCATGAAGAAATTAATCTACTGCTGCTTCATCAGGGGCTCTGAATGATAACGTTCCTCATAAAAAGACAAAGCAGAAGATATAATTTCTCCTTGATTAGTCGTTTCTTTGCCATTAGAAAGTCTTAATTTGTGAAAAAACTTCTGCTCTTTTGACTTCTTTTCCCAAAAAAGGCAGTTGGAGCATCCATTTCATTGCACTTTAAGTATCTCATTCTGCCAAGGGTTTCTTTCTCCTGTTCCACCAATAAATCCTTCAAAAGGCATTTGTTCTCATTAATGATGTCAGCTGATGGTAATCCACCTCCTCTTTATGGATGCTTTGCTGAAGAATTCCTTGTTCTATTATCTTCATCTTTGTTTTCAAGTTTGCAGTATTATTTGCTGTATATTGTTGACAAAAAGCCTTTATTTGAACTTTTCCCAAATCCCACCACTGATTTAGGGATGAGTAACTAGCTCTCTCTTCTCTCCAAGACTTCCAAAAAACACCAAAAGAGTGCACAAAAATGTGATCTTGAAGTAATCTGTTATTAAAGTGCCAGTGTGACTGATAGGGTTTAGATGACAGAACAGACATAGACATAGAAATATAATGATGATCTGACATAGATGTAGGTGAGATACAACTACCAAAAAATCATCTTGCTGCAGATACATTGTTTGAATTGACTTTCAGCCAAGTATACTGTCTAACCTGAGGATAAGTATCCCTCCACAAATCTGCCAAATTATGTCTGCGAATTAAGGATTTAAAAACATCTGCTGAACCAAAATGAGGTTCTTTATGATTCCTATCCAACCTATGGTCCACAGTACAATTAAAATCACCACCTATCACAACCATCCTATCTCCAGGACACTTCAACAGTTCTTCAGAAAGCCTTAGAAAAAAATCACTACGCTCACTTCCTACATTAGGAGCATAAACATTATAAAAGAAAAATGATCATCATCTATTATTATATCTGCTCGCAGAAGCCGTCCAGGTATTATTTCTAAGAAAACAGCCGTATCTTTAACTTGCTTTGAGATCAAAAAGCAACACCAGCACTGAGATTTGTGCCATGGCTAAGACTAATACTGCCCTCCCATTCATTTATCCAGTCTGCTTGATTACAGGCGTCAGTATGAGTTTCCTGTAACAAAGTTACATCTGCTTTTTTAAGTTGCAAGTACTTGAATAACATGACTCTCTTCGTACATCCCTGCAGCCATTTATATTTAAGGATCCGATGTTTAAAGACACCATCAGGATGAATAGAAAGAGAAAGAATAAAATCCAATTTTGATGTAATTTCCAGTACATGATAATTTCTGACAGCACTCACAAACTTCTTTAACCGATAACGCTTAGGCTGATCCAATTCCTCAATTGTTGCTTTCTTCATAGCAATCAGTGAGGATTCAATAAAAAGCCTTAAATCAGGAAAGAACAATTCAACCTTTGGTCTTTTCTGATTTTTTGTATCATTCAAAAATTCGTTTAACTGTTCTACAGTATAATACCGAAGCTTTGTGAATCTCCCAACTACACTTTCTTGAGAATTTAATTCAGCCAATTCATCAGTGATTAGGTCTGAACACTCACTCTCTAAATCACTTTCAGTAACCTGAGATATAGTTTTTTCAACGGACAAGTCAATATGTCTCATATTACTACTTGATGCCTGCGAGACATCACTGACTTTGGACCCATCTTGTTCTCCGACTGGCTCCAGCTCACCATCAGTCTCCACAATATTATTCTCTTCACTGTGTGTGATATCAGGTATTTTGACATCTGTAACTTCAACACTACAGCCTTGATTCAAATGCTCTTCATTTTCAGTCCTCATGGAAACCTCAGCGTTCAAATCCCCTGCTGTGCTTTCATGAATCAGCCGGACTGAATCATTATTATCCAGAGCATTTGAGATTTGTACTGGGTTAGATTCTGAAACACTACTTTCATTTTGAGCCTCTCTAGTCACAGGACAAGCTGTTTTAATGTGCCCATGTTTTCCGCAAACAAAACATTTCATGGTATCAGTGCTGATAAAGATCGTATAATCTTTACCAAGCACTGACAATTTAACAGAAACGTCCAGCATTGAGAATTCAGCATTTAATATCATCAGGGCCTGACGTCTGAATGACATAACATGCTTCAACTCTGGCGCTTTCAATCCCAGAGGAATCATTTTAATAGACCCAATCAATTTTCCATAACGAGCTAAAATAGATTCAAGCGCTTTATCAGAAATAAACGGAGGCACGTTTGACAGCATCACCTTTTTAGAAAGATTCGACAACGGTAAAACCGGAACAAACACATTCTGAACGGTCAAACCACACTCCACTAAATGATTAACCATATCCACTTCTTTGAGAAATACAACAATTGCCTTGTTCATTCTAGAGGCAGACACAATGTTTTGTGCACCTATTTCCCTGCCAATAACAACCAAAACACTCTCAACAGATATTGAGTCATCTGCCGGCATGCACGCATGTCGAGCAGACAAACTAGAGAAACCGTCCGAATTTGAGGACATTTTACCAGCTCCGCTGATAAATCAGCACTAAAACAACCTCTACTCTTAATCCACAACAATATCCTATATAATATAATTAGAAAAGGAAAAGTTCTCCACACACTCCCGTTCACACGCTTCCCACAATCACGCCGCACATGCGCAGAGAGAGAGAGAGAGAGAGAGAGAGAGTGAGAGAGTGAGTGAGTGAGTGAGTGAGTGTGTGTGTGAGTGAGTGTGTGTGTGTGTGTGTGTGTGTGTGTGTGTGTGTGTGTGTGTGTGTGTGTGTGTGTGTGGTGGCGCTGAGGCTGATGAAGGAATGCTGCCAAAGGCTTTGAGTGGAAATACTACAGAAACGGATAAAACATCTCTTTAAATCTTAAGTTGTCTTTTATTGTAATTTCAAACAGAGTTATTTCAGCACTTTTCTGATTCTTGATGTCTGTGCATTTGCTGCAGAGCTTCTGTGGTGGAGCAGGGCCTGAAGACACGGGGATGGCGGCATGCAGGGGCGTAGCCATCATTTCAAAAGTGAGGGGACAGAATGTCAAGCGATATCAGTTTTTTCTGACTTTCGTCTAATTGACTGGTTTTATTTTTAATGTTATATCTTTTTGCTTAATTGGCTTAATATGCTATTTATGTTAAAGCAATAAAAGATGTAGATGCAGATGTTCAGTACTTTATATTTCACATGGTATTGTATATGTACTATATTGTCTGCCTCATCCTCTCTCAACTTTGAATTAACTTCTGGCTCTGTCTATTGACAATAAAGAAGTGTTTGAACTACATATATACAGGAAATTATGACATACAGAAGAAATGATGTTCACTACTAGACAATAGCCAATCATTGGTATCCTAAATTATCTTTCCTATATTTTCCTAATGACAATTTTATGATTGGTCTATATGGTGCTAAAAATATTGGTTGAACATTAAGCATAGATGTATAGAAAAATTGTACAATGTACATAAAACATTTTTAAAAGCCACTCTATCGCTTCTCACCCGTGACGCTTTCTTTTGTTTGTGTGTCATCCTGTTTCTGACCTGATAACCCTAAACTGCCTGTGTCTTGTTCAATCTTGACAACACAGAAAGAAAGTTAAATTACTTTCAAAATTGCATTTTAAACAATAAAAGAAAGAGAAAACTATAAATTAAGACCTATGTTAGATCGTAATGCATACAATTGAATACTGCATTGCTAATGAATTGTATAATATAATAAAAATTGTTAAACATGTCACAAAGCTGCCTGATTCAGACAGATATTTAGTGGCTGTTAATGCGTGAAAACCTGAATTCAACATTAAAAATCACATCTATATTCTAATTTTAAGAGCTTTGATAACATATATGTGAAAATAAAAGACGTTACAAAAGAAAATACACTGAAAATAAGTGCACGTTTGTGCGGAGAGCAAATATTTTCAATTTCCAGCAAAACCTGCTAACGTAATTATTCAACAAGAGAAAAAGGCAGTTATTCATCGTGCAACACAATTCAGATACATGCCAACTTACTGTGCTTGACTTTGCCGTTTTGAACTCATCGCGACCTCTATGAAAATGATGATTACAGCGCGGTGCGAGCATGGGCGCGGCGCGGCCGTGACACGTGAGGGACTGATTACCATGGAAACGTGAAAGGCACACGATGTAGATAGATCTCGCCTCTTTGAATTTTAAATTTTAAATCTGGATTTATACACATTGCCTCGTGAAAACATCAACTGAACACAGTTTGCGAATGCAAAAGTGAGGGGGACGAATTTACATTTATATAAAGTGGGGACACGCCTCACAGAATCTACGCCTATGGCGGCATGTGTGGGGAAAATGGGAAAACCTGAAACAAAAATATAAATTAAATGGCATTGTGCTGTTAAAATGACTGCTTTTGTATTGTTTGTGCATTTCTGTAGGATCTGAGATGTTTGCAGGCTGGTGTGAGCATGAGACCCTCCATCACTCCACCTGCCCTTATTGCCTCATCTGGCCCAGATGTTGCTGTGGTCTCTTCATCCTCAGTAAACTCAGAGTCAGCGAGAGCTTCTAGAAAAGACCAAAAGAGACTTACAGTGCACTTATTACAGGGAAGATCCCCCTGGAGCTCCTGGAGCTAAGAGCCTTGCTCAAGGACACACTGGTGGTCACAGCTGTGGAGATCGAACCAGAAACCTTCTGCTTATCAGTTCAGGGCTTTAGAAATTAAGGCGGTGGAAAGGGGGGCCGGCAGTGGCTCAGTTCATGTAGGTTGTCTACAAACAAAGGTTGGTGGTTCGATACCCGGTTCCACCTGACCAAGTGTCGAGTGTCCATGAGCAAGACACCTTACCCCAGCCTTGCATGGCTGACACCGCCGTCGGTGTATGAATGGGTGAATGTGAGGCAACATGTAAAGCGCTTTGGATGGCCATGGGTCTGTTAAAAGCGCTATATAAATGCAGTCCATTTACCATTTACCCCACTACACCACAAAAGTCATAAAGCTACAATAAAAATTTGCATTTAAATCATAAAAATATGAAATTAAATATGGCAAGAAAAGGAGTGCTGACAACATCTGTTTTACCGGCAGTCATGCTGATGGAGGGCAGGCACACGGATGTGTGGAGCAGACACAGCGGCAGTCAAACCGTACATGTTCTCCCACTCTTGCTTCAAGGTTGTGGGGTTCAGGAGGGACATGATGGACGGCTAGGACAGGCAAAGGTGTTCACGTGGTCAACTGCTTCACCAATATAAAGCTGCAGAATTGGGACATCTCTGTTGAGACGGCAGCAGACGTGGGGTTCACCGTCTGTAAATGTGTGATAGTTAGAATAAGTTTGAATAAAGCTTTGTTTCATGTGTTGTTGACTTTTTTTTCACTTATTGTGATGTTTACTTTTATTCATTCTTTTACTCATTTGTTCATGTTTCCCATTGTCAGTAAATTAAATATTAACTCATGCATTAATTCATTGCTTGACTTAAAATTGATATGTATTCACTTCGGCTGCATTTGTCTAGTGTGTATTCATGCATTATGTCACATGACAGCAAGTTGCATTTAGCTTGTTTTACTAAAACGATATCATTTTAAGAAAAAAAAAAAGTAATATAATTAAGTATTGGGCGGATTTTGTCATTATTGTAAGTTTGTTTGGGTGGGCTAGCAATGCAACTCATTCTGGGGTAATTTACATTTTTAATAGTGATACTTACATTTGAGTATAAAAGCATCAGTTTCCTCCAAAGGTGAGATCTTCGAGCAGCTGAAAGACGTCTCTGTGCAGACACTGCATGTTTGCTTCTTTAACAATGAACAATCATAATGATAAAACAAATATCATGGGTTTGCATACATTATATACACTGAAAAAACTATATATTTTAATAATTCATCATAACGCAATAATTTTGTTTGTTAATCATAAGCCTGAGGGAGGAAACAGGAGTTAAATTTAACAAGAAAAAGAGGGAAATATAAAGGAGATTAAGGCCACTTTTGCTTGTGGATGAAATTATTTTAATGTAAAATAAAGAAATTAACAACATATTCAAGAGATCCCGATTTTGGGTTTTTGAAAAGATTAGTAGGGTTAAAATGTATTGCTTATACTACAATCAATCACAAAATAAATGGGCAGCTGTTTCTTCAACAAGACCACAAAACATTTTATCAATATGAAGATATTTATGGATAGATGAATTAAACCTGTCACTCATATATTTCAAGTTGTTGCGCTTTGTGATAACGTCAACATGGCACATTAAGTGCGCGGTCGTATTCATACTTAACGCGATCAGGCAATATAGTACCTGCTCTTTTAGCGCATTAAAGGGATAGTTCCTCAAAATGAAAATGTGATGTTTATCTGCTTACTCCCAGTGCATCCAAGATGTTGGTGTCTTTGTTTCTTCAGTAGAACGCAAATTAAGATTTTTAACTCTTGCAGTCTGCCAGTAATGCATGTGAATGGGAAACAATTCTATAGTAAAAAAAATCATGCTTAGATAAGAGAATTTTACCTAATATCACACAAATCTTATCTAGTATTCCCCGGGGCCATTACTTCCTTCGAATAAGGTTAACGATTAAGGTCAAAATGGTGCGATAATAGAGGTATTTACATAGATGCCTCATTCGACCGATCTGTGCAGGCACTAATTATATATATATATATATATATATATATATATATATATATATATATATATATGATCGTGCCAGTTTGACCTTATTAGATGGAAGTAATGGCACAAGGGAACTAGACTGAAACTTTTAATGTATTGTGTTCATTCAACAAATTAGTTTGCTCATATAATCTTAAGATATTTACTCTACAGGTCCAGAGGAGAATCAAAAGTAATCAATTAAACTAAAAGGGGAGGAGCAACCTTCATTCAAAGCTGTACAAAATGGCAAAGCCAAGAACTGGTGTGTGTTGTGATATTTGTGTCAAAGTTTGCCAGGATGGAGTTTTTGAAAGGTGTGCTAGTGGTGGTTCTGGTTGTTGCATTTGAGCTGCCTGATACTTGGGGAAGTTTGAGGTACAGTCAAAGTCCTAGAAGTGTGGGGCCAAAAACAGATCCAGCTTCCAGAAGTCCTGCCCTTTCTCCTCCAGGGATCTGGAGCCCTTTGCAAGTGGCTTCTCAGTTTCAGAGTCCTTTGGGTCCTGCATCCAGAGGCCTTGCACAGGAGCCTTTTGGCCTTCAGGAGAAGCAGCTGTTGCAGGGTCCAGTGAAGCCTTTGGAGTGGAGGTATCCTGTCGTTCCCCAGGTGCAGAGCGAGTTGGCGGTGGACTTCCAGTTGAGGCAACCTGTGACTCCCAGCAGTGTGGTGGTTCAATGCGGAGAGGACCGTGTTCTTGTAGAGGTCCAGCAGGACTTGTTTAGCAATGGTCAGTTGATCGAGCCAGCTGGTCTTTCTTTAGGTGGCTGTCCTGTTGTTGGTGTGGACTCTGCATCTAGGGTGCTCATCTTTGAGTATGAATTACAGAACTGCAACAGCGTGCAGATGGTAAGAACTCCTAAATCTAAATGGGTTGTATGTATCATGGAAAGCCAATACGCATGTTCAGTCTTAAGTGCATTGCTGCATCCCAATTTGCATACTATCTGTACTAAATTATTTTTGAAAATAGAATTAGTATGTTGAAAAGACTATTCCAAAGATACCCGGATGGTCTATTTCCGGTCAGAACTTGAAGTGCAGATCGCACTCTAACGGCTGATTGCCCACAACCCATTGTGTGTTGGACGAGGATTCAATTAGAACTACAAATGTGGATAGTGTTTAAAAACTACAAACATGATGGGTGTGAGTCCGGGTAAGTAGAGTGGTTTAGGTAAAGGGGTTTGAGTGCTCAATGAGTATTTAACCAGATGATAAGCTGCTTATTTAGTGTTATCCACACCATTTCCCCATTGTGAACTTTTGTAATACATTTGGCCCTTAACTTTTAAATCCATCATTTAATATATTTAAACTGAAAACACATGAGGAGAGTCTCTGCATTAAAGACTCCTGAATGGCAGATCAATCTGCTACTACACTTCTCTCTGATACGGTAGGAAATTTAATTGATGATCGTTTGACTAGGACGGGATGTCAGTGAGGGGATGTTTATAACTCAGCGACAGAGTCCGTTAAAGATGACAGTAGTTCGTCCCAAAGCTTGCATACTCTTGTTACACACAAAGTATGTACTTTCTTCACAGAAAGCATACATACTTTTAGGTCGTAGTATAAAGTAGGCAATTGGGATGCAGTGCATGTCTCAAACATTGATTGTCAAATGGAAACTGCACTTATGCTTAGATCTATGCTCTTTAGGAATCATTCCACTATTACACAATGTATTCTCCCATTCATTGCAATGAGAGCATTGTATTTGGGATGACCCTGTTGGTAACCAGAATCTCTTACAGATGAATGAGGATGAGCTTGTCTACACCTTCTCTCTTACCTACACCCCTGAGGCTCTTGCAGGTACTCCGATTACCCGGACCGATAGTGCAATTGTTGGTGTACAATGCCATTATCAAAGGTAAGCGGTCGGTGACTTTCTGTCTGCTTGTGCATCTGGGAGACCATTTAATGGACACTTTCATGAACCACAGGCTTCAAAATGTAAGCAGTGATGCTTTGAGGCCAACATGGGTCCCTTATGCCTCAACGGAGGCTGGTGAAGAAGTCTTGCTGTTCTCCTGAAGCTCATGATCGGTAAGTGCAGGTTTTTAACTAAATAAGTTTAACCTGTGTCTAACTGTTGAATTTTTCTTTGTAGACGACTGGTCCTATCAGAGGCCTTCATACTCCTATTTCCTGGGTGGTGTTATTAACATCGAGGCATCTGTGAAGCAGTACAATCATGTGCCTCTGCGTGTGTTTGTGGACAGCTGTGTGGCCACTCAAGTGCCTGATGTGAACTCTCTTCCAAGATACTCCTTGATTGAGAACTATGGGTAGGGACATGGCCCATGATGCTATAGGACAACTAAAAATGGTCCTTTTATAAAAAAAATTTTTTGAATCATGGGTAAGGTCTAGAGTTGACGTTCATGTGTTGCTCTGTGGTGACCTCATCAGGTGCTTTGTGGATGCCAAGGCTACAGCTTCCACCTCCCGCTTCATGCCTCGGTCCCAGGTTGACAAGATCCAGTTCCAGCTGGAGGCATTCATGTTCCAGGAGAGCTCCAGTCCTTCTGTATGTACTATGAATAGCATGAGTTAATTCAACTTCCCATCTGCTTTGGCTTTCTGACTTGTCTGTCATCCCTTGCAGATCTACATAACATGTGTTCTGAAGGCAACTATTGCTTCTGCACCCAGTGATGCTCAGCACAAATCCTGTTCCTTTTCCAATGGGTATGTTGCACTTAACATGAGCAAAGACCGCTTAAAGAAAACAATTAAGTGCTTTGTCTTGTTGCAGGTGGTTTGCTGCTGATGGAAACGACCAAGTTTGTGGTTGCTGTGACTCCACATGTGGTCCTGATGGTGGAATTGCTGCTGCTCCCTATGGAGGTTGGTAGCTCTTGCTTTTAAAGTTGCTTTTGACATTTGTGCTCTAACGTGGCTCTTTCACCCTCTAGGCGTTCAGTGGGAAGGGAAGGCCACACTTGGTCCTGTAGTGGTTCAAGGGCAAAAAGTTTCTCAATAAAACTGACCTCAATCCTTTCTTGAATCTGTTGTCACTTCATGTCCGTTTAACTGCTTTTGGCTTGAAAAGTGCCTTTCTGTTGGCACTGATAGTCCCACTGTAGTCTCATTTAGTCTTCAACCTATGGTTGCATGTGACTTGCACAGGTACAGCCGTTAATGCACAACCTAACGCGGGCTAGTTGTAACACTGTTTAGAAATCCCCACACATGCCAGGATAAGTTCATTCTTTGGATGCTGTCACAAGTTAACATAGCAAAATTACATTTTAAGTTTATTTAAAAAGAGAACTGTTATGTAAAAGTTGAGTTTGTTAATGCTCTTCTAACCAGAAGACACTAGCCTGGTTTAACTTCCAGTTGTGCAGGCAGGGCATGTTGTAAGTGTTACAATCTGGCACTATTAGATTTATTCTATACTTTAATTCTCTAGAGGAGTCAATGTTCAGAAGTTACACTAATTTGAATGGACAAAAACAGTATACTTAAACCATTTTTTTTTAATGGCATTTTATTTGAAAGTGATCAGTGACCTCATACCATTTTAAGCTGTTATGTTGCCCCAATGTTTATGGGGCAAGTTGTCACATTTCCAGTGTTCTGGGGTAAATCAAGAAATGTACACCACTGACTTAATGAAACCAACATAATACAAGATATGGGGAAAAAATTAATTCTCTGAACCCCAAGTGGCTTAACACAGAGTCAAAAAGCATTAGGTTGTTCCCCACTCTCCCCTTTTAAAGATGTCACTTTACAATTTAATTTGTGTGTAAGCATCTCCATGATACTCTTAAAGATTTGGCAAGCAAATCGTTCCAAAAGAACTCTGCAGAGAACACCCTGTCCCATGAAGCACTGTGGCTGATGTTGTTGCTTTGGACTCTAAATATCCCTGTGCTCTCAAAGTGTATGTCCCATTAATTAATGCAGCAACTGCCACTTGTGAATGCGATGCTATTTCATTAAGAGTTTGTCATCAACAGACCTTAAGTGTTCACAACTCCTGTGCATACTTGATACATGTGCACAAAGGGAAGGTTGTTCTTAAAGAGCCCAACACGTACAGAATATAATGCACAAATTGCACTGTAGTTATGGGGAAGGTTGTTCTTAAAGAGCCCAACATGTACAGCATACAATGCACAAATTGCACTGTAGTTATGGGGAAGGTTGTTCTTAAAGAGCCCAACACGTACAGAATATAATACACAAATTGCGCTGTAGTTATGGGGGAAGGTTGTTCTTAAAGAGCCCAACATGTACAGCATATAATGCACAAATTGCACTGTAGTTATGGGGGTTGTTCTTAAAGAGCCCAACACGTACAGCATACAATGCACAAATTGTACTGTAGTTATGGGGGGGGAGGTTGTTCTTAAAGAGCCCAACACATACAGAATATAATACACAAATTGCACTACTTATGTACTGATCAGTCATCACAATGTTCTACAGCATGCAACGTCCAACTGGCGGCCCGCTGGCCAAATCCGCCCCAGAATAACACTGAATTCAGGAATAGAAAAGTTTAGGGCAGGTCAATTCCATTTTTGAGCTGCGAAGCTTTGGTAGTAATGAACATCAACTATTGGAAGCTGGAGAGAGGGGCTGAACATATTTTTCTCACTAATAAAGGCAGGAATCTGTGTCTGTATGTCCGTTTGCATTTGTATTATTTCGAGAACCGTTCATCCAATCGACTTCACAAGGGAGTGCAGTGTCGCATTTGGTGCAACAGGCCCTATAGATGGACACGCGAGACGCGACACATTCAGAATTAATAAACTTTTAGTAAACTACAGTCAGAACAGCGCGAGCGGGAAGCGGTGCACCTCACGCGGGCAGGGCTTATGCTCCGAGAACGGACACTGCACTAGTGATATACACACACACACACACACACACACACACGTCTGTTAAATTAAGCAATACTTTTAATCTAGTCTAATATTTTTCTGACTAACAAATTGGCACAGTAAGGGTAGATTTAAAGAAAGAAAAACTAAATTTAACTAAAGAAAAACTAAAATTAAATATAGAAAAAACTAAATTTAAATAAATAAAATTGAAATTTAATTAAAGAAAAACGAAATTTAAACAAAGAAAAAATGACATTTAAATAAAGGAAAAACGAAATTTAAATAAAGAAAAACTGAAATTTAAATAAAGAAAAACGAAATTTAAATAAAGAAAAACGAAATTTAAATAAAGAAAAACAACATTAAGTTAAATTAAAAACAAGATTAATTTAGATTGATAATAACGGGTAAAAATGCTAATACATTTTGTTTCTATTATTCTATTTTCCACAATGTCAAAGCAACAAAACACAAGCTCAGACATGCACTTCGGTCCACTCAAACTCCGCTGTTCTGCGCTCTAGCCAGAGAACACTCCGGTTGCTGGAACACACGTCGGTTCTATTTCTAGCATGCACGCTGCTTTTCCGCGTGTCTCCGTGTGCGAACTCCAACCTGTTAAATATGGGAGCGAAAAAACAGACACGCCACGCAGCTGAGACGCTCACGCAGCCAGTGTGTCGCGGCCTTATTTAAGCGGGAATGAGAACCGTTTTATGGGGTCAATAAACAATAAAGAAAATACACAATAGTCGTTTGGATATTTCATCCCCTTTATTGAATCATATAATTATTTTATTTATTTCCCATATTTTTTTTAATAAATAAACCCCATTGTTAACTTCTTTAAACGTATCTTTTGCTGGAGGTTATTCAGGGCTGGGTTAATTTTCACAATGTTTAAGAATATTCAGGAGCATAAATATATTTAATCTGGGTTACCGTAGTCACATAGGGTAATAGGAGGAAAATTAATATATAGTCTGGAGACATCTGTCAGAACCCGATGCTCCACCCTTTTAAGGTCAAGGGCAAAGGGCGCTACATAGCCTACAATTCAAATTTCATTTTATATTACATTATCTGGCCCTTACAGTGTCAGCAGAAAATTCTGGCCCTTGGACAAATATAGTTGATGACCCTGTTCTACAGTGTGTAATGTGTAGTTTTATAACTTGTATTAACGTTGGTTAAAGTTTTCCACATTGAGCAGTGGTGCTTGTAAATCAAACAATTTCAATTAAGCATCACTCAAGCTACATTTCATGTACAAGTATGAAATTCAGTAGACACAAGACTTGGGTGCAAAATCTTATTTGGCCACTGTAATCTAAAAGCCTTAGCAATGTTAATTGTGTTTTTTCCCAAAGGGCATGTCGGTGTTGGCCAGTCCTGGCCTGAAGACATCTACATGCCAATATTCAGTTAGTCATAGCGCCACCTGTGGCCAATAGGAAAGGCAACGTTTTACACTTGAATAAACTCTTTAAGATTTTACCAGAACAACATTATGTCTGGTCAGTCTAATCTTAAGGCCTTGGTGATGTTAAATTTTGAAGAGCTGAGTTGAAGAGTTTTGGCTGAAGGACGTGTCCGTGGCAGCCTGACAAAATCACTGTTGCCCAAGACTAGTTTCCCACTGAAGATAAGCAGGGCTGAGCCTGGTCAGTACCTGGATGGGAGACCTCCTGGGAAAACTAGGTTGCTGCTGGGAGGTGTTAGTGAGGCCAACAGGGGGTGCTCAAACTGTGGTCTGTATGAGTCCTAACACCCCAGTATAGTGATGGGGATACTATACTGTAACAAGCACTGTCTTCCAGATGAGACGTTAAACTGAGGTCCTGACTCTGTGGTCATTAAAAATCCCAGGATACCCTTCAGAAAAAGAGTGGGGGTGTAACCCGAGCATCCTGGCCAAATTTGCCCATTAGCTGCTGTCCATCATGGCCTCCTTATCATCCTCACACTTCAAAAGGTCCCAGGTGCGACTGCTCTGCTTGTTCATTTTTGTTAGGTTTTGAAACTATTGTGCCAAACCAATTTTTTTAACCCTTTGACACGCACGATCAAACCTGTGTGATCAATCTAGGCTGGTCCCTGGTGCGCATTTAACACACGGGTGTGATTAGAACGCTCAGAGATCAACTGCCAAATTCAAATTTAAAATCTGCTTTAGCGCTGAGCCACTGAGTGAGTGAGAGACTGACTGAGCTCAGTGTCTTTTAATGTTTATTTTAGGTTTCATACACTTCAAATTACATTACACAACCACAAAAATATCAACAAAAACTAAATATAGTTTGTAATTGCATACTTATAAATATAACAGCAAGTTATCAGTGTTGTAAACATATAATGGCCCGTGATAACATAACCGATCAACTAACACAACCATTTTCTACCCTGTTCCCTCACGTAGTGTCACATATATCAGGAGAAGTGGAGGATCTTGTGTTGTAAATCCAGCAGGCTCCGACTCCCCATCAATGTTGTAAACATTTAATGTTCATGGCGTCACAGACGCCCACAGCCTGTGATAACTTTACCGATCAACTAACTAACACAAGAATCATTTTCTATACTGTTCCTCACGTAAAGTCACATAGGGTGAATTCAGGGTGATTGGGACACTTTTCCCAAGTCATCGCAATGCCAAAAAGTGTCCAAACCACCTTGAATTCACCCTATATCAGGAGAAGTGGATGATCTTGTGTTGTAAATCCAGCAGGCTCTGTCAGCGTTGTAAACACATAATGGCGGCTCGGACGCCACAGCCCGTGATAACTTTACAGATCAACTAACAAAATCATTTTCTACCCTGTTCCCTCACGTAATGTTACACATATCAGGAGAAATTCAATTCAATTCAATTCAATGAACTTTATTGTCCCCAATGGGGAAATTTGTCTTGGACTCTGGTGCCCACGTACACATACAACGATCGAACACATAATACATAATACATACATACTACTTGTTTAAAAGTCTAATCGACGTTGGTACAAAAGATTTCTTAAAACGATTGTATTTGCACATAGGCATCCTGTATCGCCTGCCAGAAGGCAGCAACTCATATTCTGAATTTAAATTATGCAAAGAATCAGATACAATCTTCATAGCTACCCTGATGACAGACTGGTCATATGAATACTCCAATGAATGGTATTCCCTTTTTCCCATAATTCTCATAGCCATCTTTACCAGACGAGCAAGTTTAGCTTTGGATTGAACTGTAATGTTACGAAACCACACAGTGTGTCCATAGTGTATTACACTTTCAATTACTGCCTGGTAAAAGAGGTACATTATTTTCTGTTCTACCCCAAACAATCTTAATCTACGAGAAAATGTAACCTCTGTTGCACACGACAGCATACACTATCCACATGAAACCCCCAGCTAAGTGAGTTATCCAGATAAACACCCAGATATTTATAAGAACACACTTGTCTAATGGGTATGTTATGAATTGATATTGGGGAGTGGTTACCTATTTCCTCTGTTTTTTTAACATTTATGACAAGATGATTCGTGTCACACCACTTCACAAAATGTTCTACCTCTGAATAATACACAGAAAGATCAGTATTTTCGTACAGAGGCTAAGCAAGGCTGTATCATCGGAATATTTAATTATGAGGTTACTAGGATCAGAACTTATACATTCATTTGTATAGAGCGTGAAGAGAATCGGGGAACTAACGCAACCCTGTGGAACACCTATACTTATCCTTCTAACTTCTGATACAGTATGGTTAACCGTAACCTGCTACGTTCGATTGGTTAAGAAAGAATAATACCATTTAATTAAAAAAAGGTTCACACCCCACTGGTTCATTTTATTGATTAGACCATAGGGCTTAATTGTGTTAAAAGCAGAGCTGAAATCGACAAATAATAACCGTGCATATGCTTTTGGATTCTCCGGATGTTTTGCAATAGCATTAGTGATAGTATTAATAGCTTTCTCTGTACAACAACCTTGTCTGTAGGCAAACTGAAATGGGTCTAAAACTGATTTAACTTCTATCTTTAACAAGGACACCATATATCTCTCAAAGCACTTCATGACACATGATGTCAAGGCTATTGGCCTATAATCATTATTTTCCATTGGACTTGATTTCTTTGGTATTGGAACAACAACGGATTTTTTCCAAATATCAGGGACTCTATGACAATCCACAGATCGTTGGAAAATAGGACACCATGCATGGGTAAGCTCCTCTGCACATGATTTTAAAAGTACGGCTGAAATGCCATCTGGTCCTGTGGACTTTCTTGTATTAATTTGACTAAAGAGTGAACAAATCTTTTGTGGGTCGATTATCACTCTAAAAGAAGTGTCTTCGTTTACAACAGTCCCTAAAGAATTTGTACCCTCCTGGGTATAATCCTGCCTATCAATAAGATAAAACTCATTTAATTCGTTTGCCTTTTCTAAATCATTATTAGTAATGAGGTGCTTACGTCCAGTATTCATATTTGTCATCACTTTAATCGTGTCCCATATTTTTTTTGATGTATATTAAAACTCTGCTCCAGTCTGTCCTTGTGTCTTTTTCTAGCTACTCTCAGCATGTCAGTGAGCTCTTTTTGTACCACTCTCAGACCAACCCAGTCTCTCTCCTTAAAAACTTGCTTCTTTCGATTAATGCATTCTTTAATTTCTTTAGTAATGTATGGCTTGTTATTTGGAAAAGCAGTTACACACTTCCTTTCCAAAACGTTATCTTCACAAAACTTAATATACTCAGTCACTGTGTCAGTGGCATCATCAATGTCCCCATTCTGTAAAATTTCCCAATCTGTACACAGGAAACATCCCTTCAGTGTCTCTATGCTATTCTCTGACCACACAGATACAGTCTTTACCTCCGGTTTTTTACTTTTAAAAACAGTTTTATAAGTTGGAATCAGATGAATCATGTTGTGATCAGAAGTAGATAGTGGAGGCTTTGATTTTGCAATATACGCATTTTTGACATTACCATAACATTTATCCAGAATCTTCTTAGCCCGAGTTTCACATTTGACATATTGCTCATAGCCAGGAAGCATTAATTCTAACTTACACTGATTAAAATCCCCATAATAAAAACAGGGCGCAAGGTGTTCTTTGTAGCTGTTTCTGAACACAGTCAGCAATTTGCGCCTCCGATTTTGCAGCATTTCCATCTGGAGGGATATATGCCACGCATAAAATAATGTTCCCGAATTCTCTGGGTAGGTACACAGGTCTTAATGACAGACATAGTAGTTCCAAATCGGGGTAGCACACCCTCTCCCGCACCGTATACTGAGTACACCAGTCATTCCTGATATAAACAGAAATACCTCCTCCTCTACACTTCCCAGCCGTCTCCGTCCTATCCGAGCGAACGAGGGAAAATCCATCCAGTTCAAATAAGGAGTCAGGGATGTCTTGATGTAGCCATGTCTCCGTTAGCGCCACAATGCCAGCTTCACGGTACTCATAGCACACCTTGGCATTAATACGGAGCTCCTCTATTTTCCTTCTTAGTGAACGCACATTCCCAGAATAACCGAGGGAAGCGGAGGCCTGCTGCCTCTCCTTCTGACGCATTCCTCCTCTTCTCCCCTCTTTCTTGAACGCTTCCGACGAAATAACTGCTCATCCACTGCCGTGGTGAAGTCTACCGCTGTGGTAATCCCCTTTGAGCGAAGAGACAACAGTGCGTCTCTTGTGTAAATAAGCGGCGGCAAACGTCCATCCTTCACACACTTCAGCGTGGCGCAACATCTTTCACTAAGTCCAATTATAATCAGCCCAAAGGGAAAAAGGGCAGCAGCTTTCATCATCCAGACCATCTTAATGCCCACAACCGGGACTTTGTTTTAAAAACAACTTAAGAGAAGCACTTAAAAGCTTAAAACAAACAAGCACCTGAGCCCGGTCGCCAGCAGAGCAGCGCCACCGGAAGCCAGAGGTAGCCTGTATCGATCTTGTGTTGTAAATCCCGCAGGCTCCGACTCCCTGTCAGTGTTGAAAACATATAATGGCCGCCACAGCCCGTGATAACTTATCGATCAACAAACATATAATTTATTTGTATTATTTAAACCATAAGGAGTTTACTTGCATGTATTTAGTCAGTAAGTATTTTGTATAAAAAATAAAACATCACGTGTCAAGTTTGATGTGTTACCATGGAAATTAGAACACATGTCATTTTATAATAACGGTCGCGTTAAAAACTCACGCCAGGCTGCCAGTCTGAATATTTAGAACGTGCGTGCGAAAGGGTTAAATAAAATTTTTAAAAAAGTGATCCACAGTTTAAGTGATCCACATCATGATGTGGATCAAAGTAGTGAGCCACATCACTGTGGGAAGTTAAAATAGATATAAAAAAAGGTAAAGGCTGTATAGTAAAGCAATGCTATTCTGATGCTTTTGATCGGTTCTCATTTGAATATGCGGAGCTTAACGTCTGCCAATTGCATCAATTACCATTGAAAGCATAAGGCAATAGTCTGTCTGGCAGACGCCACCATGTCAAGTGAAATGCACGCTTTAAAATAGCATTACCAACCAAAAAACTAAAACACTTATGCTTGAATACCAACACAAGCGTTACGTTAGTCCAGCCATTAAGCAACAAGTAGAGACCAAACCAGATAAAGGGATACGGTTGAATTAAGTTTATTAAAACTACTAAAGTCACACGACCAGGTTAACTTCTCCACTAGACACCACAGTTTGTCCACTAGAGATGGTCTTGACATTAGCTTCTCTTCCTGAAAAAGAAATGGTAGAATTGTGAGTGGCATTTAAAAACCAAGTTCTCATGGTTCCTGAAGTCAATTTACTACAAGCACTCACGTTTCCTAGAGCAGCTTTGCTCACAGGAGCCAGAAGTGGGATGGCACACCGCTGTACTACAGTGGATGAAGAGCTAACAGGAGGGGAAAGGGTTTAGCCACAGAAAATCACTATTAAAAAATAAAAATATTAAGGACTCAGGTAAGGCTGCAGAGCATACAGTTTCCTGTAGAGGAGCCAGTGATGCTGGATCCACAAATGTGAACATCTTCACAGCAAAGCGCTTGTAGTGGGTTGGGAACTGAAGACCAGAAGATCCAGCCACCGGAACCAGTGTGGTCAGGTAACGGTCATCCTGGTAAGGGCATCTGAAAGGCAAAGAGGCAGTCAGAAATGCCTTACAGCACATTAGATGGAAAAAGACTGGCCTTACTCACCCATCAACCAGAAGGTCCCACTGGGGTAGACTGAGTGGACTAGGGGTTGATGTCGCCCAGCAACGTCCCAGCATTAGGACAATGTTGGGATCAGTCCTCTCCAAAATGCGCACCTCAACATACACAGGCTCCGCAGGACTTTTGTAACTGGATAATCAGCATCACCGTAGTAGGATGTGTACGCCTCATCCCCTGAGGAAGAACACAGGCATTTAACCATAAACTGCTGCAATCTGCAGTTTTAGAAAATACATACTTGGGACAGACACTTACCTTCTGCACAGCCTTTGGTGACACATTGACCATTTGCCAGTCTAAGCTCCACCCTGAGGGGTCCAGGAGCAGCTACTGGTGGAGGTGCAGGAACAGTGTTGACCTCCACAACCAGAGCTTCCACAGAAGTAGCAGAGTACCTACACTGGAAGAGAAGCCTGGACAACAAACAGTTATCTTGTAGCATTTCTCAAGGATTAACAGTTATGCTAAAGCATAAAACCACCTACTCAAAATGGCTGTCCCTTGTGATGGAACCAAGCGGTCCGACACCCACTTCATACGAGGAGGTCATTCGGTTTTCATACACCACATATCCACTGTCCTCCTGCAAATAGTAACTGTTGGCATCCAGTCCATTCTAAGCCATGAAGAACAGAACCACAAGCAGCTACTCACCATCATGCTCGTGCCACATGCAGTGACAGGGAACTGGTATATAGCAAAGGAAGGTGTGGATCCCACCGGACTGCAAGCTGGGTCATTTCCACCCAGGAGACTGACTGAATCCAGGCTCAAGCGAGGTAGCGTAACATCTCTAGCCACCACTACCACAAACTGACCATCTCGTATACACTGGACAGTCACTGGAACAAGGTACAACAGCAGTTTATTGCTGAGGAGCAGTTTAACATGAACACCTTTACATTGACTCAACACTCTTACCTGCCTTCCCATAGAAACACTGTTGTCCATTAAAGCAGCAGTTGATAGCTTGACACTCAGTACCACTGATACCAGGTGGGCCACATTGGATCTGCTCATAATCAGCTACAGCACATTTGTTAAGGGTTCTGCCTGCACCACTGGCTGCTTAGGCTGAAACTGCTGAGGATACCGTTGACTAGCTTGCTGTTGAACCTGTTGACTAGCTTGCTGTTGAAACTGCGGAGGATACTGTTGACTAGCTTGCTGTTGAACCTGCTGAGGAATCTGTTGACTAGCTTGCTGTTGAACCTGTTGAGGATACTGTTGACTAGCTTGCTGTTGAACCTGTTGAGGATACTGTTGACTAGCTTGCTGTTGAACCTGCTGAGGAATCTGTTGACTAGCTTGCTGTTGAACCTGCTGAGGATACTGTTGACTAGCTTGCTGTTGAACCTGCTGAGGAATCTGTTGACTAGCTTGCTGTTGAACCTGCTGAGGATACTGTTGACTAGCTTGCTGTTGAACCTGCTGAGGAATCTGTTGACTAGCTTGCTGTTGAACCTGCTGAGGATACTGTTGACTAGCTTGCTGTTGAAACTCTGGAGGAAACTGTTGACTAGCTTGCTGTTTAACGAGCTGAGGAAACTGTTGACTAGCTTGCTTTTAACCAGCTGAGGAAACTGTTGACTAGCTTGCTTTTTAACCAGCTGAGGAAACTGTTGACTAGCTTGCTTTTTAACCAGCTGAGGAAACTGTTGACTAGCTTGCGGTTTCACCAGCTGAGGAAACTGTTGACTAGTATGTTGAACCCGCTGGTGAGTTTCCTGTAACATCAGAGCTTGAGGATTCTGAGGCAGATTACTCCACTGTGGACCAGCATGACAGAAAGCACAAACCCACAAACAAAGTGCCAGAGACTGAACTGCACACCAAATTCCTGCCATTGTTCAACAGCTAGTCATACTGCTCAGATGTTGCCCTTTGGTCTTTTTTGTATTCTACAGATGTTGGCTAATTAACGATAATCCCTCCCTCTTCATTAACAGTCATGAATCTCTAGACCTGCCCAAATGGGAGCTTATGCTATAGCCTATCAGAAAATGTGATGTTTCTTGATTTCAATTAGTCAGATTTGTCATATTGTAGATAATTAAAAAGGTTCATGCTCAGGTTTTTTACTGGAGCTTGCCCAAAGTACTTTGAGTAGATGTTTGGTGCATTCTGCTTTGCTTGTAGACATGCTGGAATACTTTTAAAATATCTTTATATGGCATAAATAGTAAGAGTCGTGTGTAGTTCTAGATTTAGCTTTCCCCTCGGGATAATCCCTGTCGCCGGTTTGAAGTGTTTCAACAATGGACAAGGGAGGTGTATATGAACAGACCCTTGAGTCCTTGGCTACTGAGTATGTCTGAATCCTCGGTATTTATAAAAGAGAAGGCGAGAATTACCTGGATGATGTACTAATTCTTGCAAGATTCAGAGTATGTAAACATGTGCAACTTGACCTGTATAGTACATAAAGTTTTGTTGGTGTTTGTGTCTAAGTGAGAAACTAATTCATGTAAATTGAAAGATGTCGTCATTGAATGTATTTTGTGCCAAAGCAATACTGAAGGATTCACAGACTGATGTTGTGATCACTGTGGAAAAAAGGCTGTTTAGTAAAGCAATGCTATTTTGATTGGTTTTATTTCAAATTTGCAATCTGCCCATTACATCAATCCACATTGCTGTTGAAAGCATAAAGTTACATTCTGTATGAGAGATGTCACCAAGGCAAGTGAAATGCATCCCAGTGCTGGAAATTAGAAAAGTTATCAAAAAGTGATCAAATGTAATCAGTTACATTACTTTAATATAGTAATTGAAATAGTTACACTACTTATTACATTTTAAATAGGATAATTTATAATCTGTAACCTATTATAATGTAGGATGTATCCGCACAAGCCGCATCCAGGCAATGAATGAAAGGCCTCCATTGATGGTATAGTTCGATACCTGGCCAATGCATTTATTTTGCTCAAAACAGTCATCCGCCCCTGGCGAACTCCTTCTGTAACTTGTAGCTGGAGCAATAACTTTTGTATGGGTCTTTGGGCAGCAGTAAAGGACTAGGCCTTCACGACGGGAATCGAATCCTGGCCTATCCACCTTTTTCATGGGACGCGAAACTACCGTTATGCTTTGCACATACACATATGGTGGATGTTCCAGACTTCCGGTTCGCCGCTTGATTCATATAGTTAGGCATTACAGTTACAAAAAAGCTCTGAAACAAAGGTTTTCATCTATTTTAATTTCATTTTTATTTCGATAATGTCAACAAGCAATGGCAACAGTAGTTTGCGGTGGCAGCACGGGCAAATCCGTAAACAACGTAATTTTGTCTGTCCTCATCCTACGGTTGGCCAGCGCCGCTTTTGGGTTGATGTTATGAAACAATGACCAGCAGTCACATATGCTGACATATTCAATTATCTTGTTTTGTCTGAGGGTGTAGATGGTGAGGAGCTTATAAATTATAAAAGGACGGAAGCATACAATTACTTGTTACAACTTACAATTAAAGGTTTGGGTGAGTGAGTGATAATGTGGAAGAGGGGGTTTCTAGGTTGTGGGGTGAATGTAAATGTAGGTGTGTGTTTGTGCAGATATTTTGGTGTAGTACTGCTGTGTTTATTGTCAACTGTCAGTCTGTTCTCTCCTCAATTCCCCCCACTTGGCCACTGAAGTGGACAGCACATTCCAGG
Source organism: Gobiocypris rarus (assembly GCA_023029165.1). Classification (NCBI taxonomy): domain Eukaryota; kingdom Metazoa; phylum Chordata; class Actinopteri; order Cypriniformes; family Gobionidae; genus Gobiocypris; species Gobiocypris rarus. The sequence goes on along the minus strand of CM040910.1, from coordinate 15,485,856 downwards.
GCCAATTTATGACCGGCCTTCCTGCCAATAACAGTGGACAAAGGTTTGCTACATTTTGATTGGATCTTGTTGGACTAACACAAACAAACTGTTTGGAAACGTTAAGACTGATTACATACATCCATGTCATACTTGAGAAATAAGTATTCTCAGTGACTATTTGTAACGCAACATCTTCAGATTCAGCTGCTAATGATCAAATGAATGCACGCATGACATTTCCATCTTTTCCATCATGTTTGATGTCTAATTGTTTATAATATTGCCAAGGGTATTCTGATGGTGGTTTGGAAAGTGAGAAACACATTTGTAAACTTTAAACACACTTTAAAGACTTCTAACTGTGGACAGTATGCAAATGAGTTCCACAGGGGAAAGAAGGGTGGGCCAGACTGACATGATGGGAAATGACTTACTGCTCATTGGTTTAAACAACCGTTACATGTGGTTCTTTTTAAAAATGTTTGATTTTAAAACTCTGATATCGTGTTTTCATGTCTATAAATTATGTGTGAATATTCCCAAACTGTGCGACAGTGACTGTGGGTTACATATATAAAAACATGTATGTAATTAAAGTAAAATGACTGATAAACACGTCTTTCAAATGGAAATAAATAACAAAACTTTAAATGTCTTGTTCATAACATTTATTTTCATGTAAAAGCAACATAACTTAAATTAAATCCAGTTTATCAGCAGCACAGTGCATGAGTGTGAATCCCGCGATATCCGCCTTTTATCTCGCAGGTGTCTGATCCATTACGAGAAGACAGAACTGTCTGTCTTGCCTGCACTTTTTCACTCCTCCCTTCACTGCAGCCGCCTAGTCTCGCCATCATTTCAGGCGAGGCAAGGTGCACCTCAAACAAGCCTATTATGAAAGAGAGAGAGAGCTGTTGCAGTAGGCTAGAGTGTTGCAGACATGCCATCGAAACGATGCTATTTTCACCCCAAGTGCAAGACTTCTGTGTTCGCCTTCCTCGGGATGCTGGACTTCGGGAGCAATGGTTTCGATTTGTGTTTAATTCTGTTCCTGCTGATTACAATGCAAATTTAGCCATCTGTGCTGCATGTTTCACGGAAGACAGCTTCAAGAATCTACACGAGTTCAATACTGGATTTGCTCAAAGGCTCTTTCTAAAATATGTAGCAGTTCCCATTTTAAAGGCACAAGCTGCTGTTTATGGGCCTAAACCTGTAAGTACATGTCTTTAAATCTGTGTGTGTTTTGGTTGCATCAAGACCACCACAGTTTGGCTACATTAGGCAGTTAACTAAATTGTTTCATACTTCAACAAACGGCTACAAACACCAACAAACTTCTACGATGACGTGAGTACCAGAATTCTGACTTTATGACTGCAATTGTGAGAAAAAGTCTGAATTCTGAGATGTAATTACTCTTGTTATTTTTTATTTAGTGGCAGAAACGGGCTTCCATACTTACCTGTATAAGCAATTCATTAAATGTTTTATTCAATATGAAGCAGATTTGTTACATGACAGCATTAAAGCTGCAGTCCATAGTTTATCCTCTTTGTCGCCATCTCTGTTCGAAATCTATGTGAAGTGTGCTTCGCACGGCACAGCGTGTATGAATCTAATGTTTTGAGGAGAATGTGCAGTCACTCAGAATCACAGATTCTACTGTTTGAACGTATGGCCAACATAAGAATGTCATCTGAGCAAGTAATTGCTAAAAAGCATTGCAATAAATGATACTTTTTCCAATTGTTAATGTTACCAACATCAAGCATTGCATGACTACACTTAATGTGTTTTAGGACTACCTGTAGTTCAGTTTCCATTTCTGTGAAGTCTCATTTATAATCGTCATATATACCAACAAGTTAAGGTGGAGTAGAGGTGAATACCTCCTCTCATAACTAGCACAAAATAATTGATATTTACCATAATGCACATATAGCAAAACGAGAAAGGCACAGCAAAGAAAATTCTGTAACTACAGTATGAATTAAGCGAAGTGTGCTACTATAACATAATAACCATTGAAATGTCTGACCTGTCCAGCAGAAAAAGAAGCCGGATCATTTTTAACCCAAAACTTTACGGAGATGAAGCTTTAATTAAAGTTTCTTAAGTTATCTGCTTCTCCTGGTTTGCATCAAGCCATCCCATAATATAAGAACGGATCCCTGGACCAGTGTTCGCCGTGTTGGTTGCGGGTCACATGACGGATCATTAAGTGAACAGTGGACCTGGTCATGTGACGGTTACCTCGTGATCAATGGACCTCAGCAACTCTCCCTCGTTTTGCTGTCCGATGGTGTGACCCTCAATTGTCCACTACTCCTGCTATCCTCTTTGATCAGGGGCCCTTTTCAATAACAAACTCTGAGTTTAAACATGAAGTACAGTTCAAATCGCTGGATAAGTTCTTGATCTGCCCCTTTTGCCAGGTATCCCAGAATGCATCTTGCACTAACCAGCAAGTGTCAATGTTGGATGAGAAAACCCACGCCATTTAAAACAACTGTTATTGTGTCACAAAAGAGTTTTTGGGTAGTTGCTTAAAGCTCAAATCTGTGGTTTATTTATAAAGATAGCACCTTTTTGAAAATGTGATCTGATGTTTTTGGAGTTGTGGGATCCAGTCGATCACCTTCCGGCTCTGATTTCTGAGTGACACTATCAAGAACATCCGGTGATTCTGAGTTACAGGACCTCCAAACTTTGCATTCTTGATATTTAGAAACACCCAATGACGATTCATAAACATGTTCCTTGTTCTTGAATGAATCAGCCCGTTTAAATGAATGACTGGACGTCTTGCTGATTGAGATGGTCACGTGCTGCCACATACTGGCGGTTTAATTTATTATTTGAATCTTGAATCAAACAATAGTTAAAGAATCTCATAACATTATTTAATGCAGTTGTCATTTTCCAGTGTATATGATTTAATTTGATGGTAACAGCCCTACAGTGTCTTATTATTCTAGTTGAATTAATTTATCAAATGTAAGAATTTTAAATGAAAGATGAAAGCATACATTTAATATGGTTAGGGTAAAATGCCCTTTATAAAGGTAAAACAGATGCCCTTGGGGAAATATCACAAACATGCAGATTTAAATATGCTAAAGCTGACAGAACACTGATGAGAATATTGCTTCAGAATAAATTTATATTTACACCACACAAAATAATCTGGACAGCATTATGTTGTTGCTTTAATTATTTTTAACTGTGTAATTAACTTACCATTGTGTTATTAAATGTACTTCCACATTGCATGCAACTCTGAATTTTGTCATCTATATATTATATATATATATATATATATATATATATATATATATATATATATATATATATATATATATATATATATATTTTTTTTCTTCCTAAATTTCTATGAACTTTTGTGATTTTAGGCACTGCTGCGTGTAAGGAGGACTTTTATTTTGGTGTGGTGATGTTACGTAATAAGGCTGCGCCATGCTCCTGCATCTGCTGTGATTCGGCTGGAGAAAGGTTTGTGTTTTCAGTGTGTAAAGTGTTTTAAGCGATGCAGAATTAATGATATATTATTAAATGTAACACTGCATTGCTTTATCTATCATTTATCAGTGTTGTGTGAGTAAAGTAACAGAATAAACTCATGAGTAACAGAAGGAGCGTCTCATTTCTCTCTTATCGTGAATCAGTTCAAACATGAATTCAGTCTCTGGCGAGTGACGAGAGAACTGGAGCTTTAGACTCTCCGAGTCTATTGAACCGAGTGATTCACAACAAATGATTCAGTGATTCGAAGCACCGTGTTTCTATTTCTAGCTCTATTTCTACAAACAATGAAAAAGCTAAACTAATATATTTAGGGTATGTATAATTTGCATTATTATATTCATTTGTTGTGTTTTTGTCTAATCAGGTAGTTTAGGTACATCAACTGTCGCTCTGACTGATGAATATTTATATAATTTTGGCAGAAATAGAATTCATGCCAATATTCTTTCACAGAAATATTTAAGGCATAGTTCAATAATACTCAAAACTGACCAATTAATAATATATTACTCAAAACAATGTCTAATAATGTTTTTTTTTTTTTTTTGGTGTGTGATATACTCATTATTCAAAATAAAAAGTAGCAAAAGAAGGTCAAAAGGACTTATGAAGGTAATTAAAGAGGTGCTTAGTTCATATTCAAAACTGCATCTAAGAAAAAATGATACCACTAAGTTGTTTAACTAAAACCAAAGAAGTGTCATTTAACATTGATGACAGAATATATCCTGACAGACACACATTAGAGATAAACACACATCTCAATTTAAAAGTGTTTAAATGAATTGAAACCTCGTCTTAAATCTGTGTTCCTTCATTCAAATAAATATGACTTTTCCAAAAGAAGTATATATATTAGTGATTTGTTATTGTTATTAGGGAAGTGTTATATTCATCAAACTATATGGATTAATTTAAAACTCAACTTTGCTAATTTTTAAAAAGTTTTAAATTAATTTAACATGTTTTTGATGCGCTTTAAATATAAAAAAATGTCCTTTTTATTTCAATTATGTTTCAGTTTATACATATGCATTGTGAACCATGTGAAAATGTGTCAAGAAACTCGCTGTTGATTTCTGTAATTTTGAAAGTAAAAAAAAAAATTCACTCTCTTGCCAGTGCACTGAACTAGGAGAGATTTAGTGTGGATTTATTTATTATTCTCATCTTAAACAGGATAAAACAGAAAAACTCCTGGAGAAGTGACTGAGATCCAGGACTCACTATTATAAAGATGGAGTTCATTAAAGAGGAGAGAGAAGACCTGAAGATTGAAGAAACATTGAGAGTGAAACATGAAGAAACTGAGGAACAAACAGAGAAAGAGGAGAGTGAAGACGTGAAGATTGAAGAAACATTGAGAGTGAAACATGAAGAAACTGAGGAGCACACGGGTTGGTTTCATTCTCAAAACTGAATTATGACTAATATTGTGTTGGTCCCCTTCTGCTGACCCGTTGAGGCATGGACTCCACTAGACCCCTGAAGGTGTACTGTGGTATCTGGCACCAAGATGATCCTTTAAGTCCTGTAAGTTGTGAGGTGGGGCTTCCATGGATCGGACTTGTTTGTTCAGCACATCCCACAGATGCTTGATTGGATTGTGATCTGGGGAATTTGGAGGCCAAGTCTCAAACTCGTTGTGCTCCTCAAACCGTTCCTGAACCATTTTTGCTTTGTGGTGTGGAGGAAATTCTTTTTTTAGTAGACTTTGGCTGTGCATCAGGGCCAACAAAGGAAGATTGTACTCGCTGTGTGGGATACAGGTGATAAGCGCTAAGAAAACTGTCACATGAGCATTTTTAAGAAATATGAATGTTTGGGAGTTTTCCACTCTTTGAAATGCTCTAGCTGATGCCAACATGGTCATAATTAACGTCAAACCAGTGATAGTGTTACCCTGCTGCCCCTTTGAAAATAATGGTGTTTGTATGTAATTGTGGAAAACTATGAGGTAACTATCAAGAAAGATACATAGAATGATGCTCATTGGATGAAAAAGAAAAACAATTGGCAGTCAGCCACCTTACAGAGAGAACAAATGGAGTAACTGTGGCAAAAGTTTGAGGAGTAATGCACTTGCCGGAGATGAGATGATCAGATGTTCAGCTGGCATCTTACTTTGTTGTTCATACAATACAGTTAACATCCTCTGAGACCTGGAACTTCGACTCTGAGAGATTTTCTCTGACATATTGAAGACAATAGGGACTTGTGGCGCGACAGTAGCCACGTTTCTATTACATATTTGCGCAAAACTTTAGCAATATTTTCTAAATGTCGATAAAAAACTATTGCGAAATGATCACGTTTCCATGTTATGCGATTAAAACTTTCTTTTTTGTTGTGATAAGTCATTAAAGGGTTACTTCAGCGATTAGCATTAAGCTTTGTATCAGTAGAAACCCAGGAGTATATTCAAATTATCGTACTTTCCCCCTCATATGACCCTGAGACGAGAGAATTATGTATTTTATTTCTGGAAAATTCCTCAGATGACGCAAATATCGCCATTTTGCATCATCGGAGGAGTTTTTGTCCAGAGGCTAAAGACTACAGCCAGCAGAGGCGCTATTTCCACATGTTTTCAACATCACACTCACAGCACTGCCCGAGGAGCTGTGGAGATTCATGTAAACGGAGCGGTGGAGAGCAAAGGGAGTGTTTCAACTTTTCAAATGAACTTCCTATGAAAGTTAAGCTTCCAAAGACATGAACTGAACACGCGTCAGACTGATCACGCGCTGTGAATGCAGCCGTAGCCGAGAATCCCGCGATTACCTTCGCTCATGTGATGAATGTAATCCGACTCCTGCTGCGCTTTGTGCCGTGACACTCAATCGCTCACTCGCATTATATCGAACAGACACGCTTCAGTTTTTAATTGTTGTGTCTCTAACTGAACTGATTTTCTGAAAATGAACGTGGTGGGCAAGTGATCCAGTAATCCAGTAGCCGACTAGCCGTGCCTAGAGTAGGGCAGTGAAGCAGTGCATTCTGGGAATTATCGTCTTTCATCCCCATGAGACAAAAATACATTTTCTGTGTTTTCTCAGTCTAGAAGGCACCAAATTCAAAAATAATTTCACATTTTTACTACATTAATGACCTAGTTTAAATACAGATTCATCTTCCCAGCGCTGAAGTACTTTAAAAAAATTATGCCACATAAGTTGGTAGGTTTATGTGTATCCCAGCCATCGCAATAGCCACTCTGTAATGGAAGGAGACATAGGCATGTTATTCAAGCATTAGGTAAAATTAAAAGTAAATTTGCATGGTGTTGCAGGTAAATTTATTGCTTGCAGGTAAGTTTTTTTTTTTTGTGAGTCTAGGCCTACACAAATAAAAGTACAGTTTGTAGTTTATAATTGTCTTGCACTTATCTGTATTGCTAAAAATGACGGAGCATGTTTCCTCTGTCATAAAGGAAAAATCCATCAGAACGCTGCGCCGGGCGCCGTAGACAGAGGGTTATAGAGTCCACTGGTGGTGTGCTTTACACCACTGCATCCCACGCTTTACATTGCACTGGGTGATGTAAGGCTTGGTTGAGCTGCTCGCCATGGAAACCCATTCCATGAAGCTCTCACACTGTTCTTGAGCTCATCTGAAGCCCACATGAAGTTTGGAGGTCTGGAGCGATTGACTCTGCAGAAAGTTGGCGACTTCTGCGCACAGTGACCCTCAGCATGCGCTGACCCCGCTCTGTGATTTTACATGAGTTGCTGTTGTTCCCAAACGCTTCAACTTTATAATCCTACTAACAGTTGACCGGAATATTCAGTAGTGAGTAAATTTCACGATGGACTTATTGCACAGGTGGCAACCTATCATGGTACTATGCTTGAGTTCACTGAGCTCCTGAGAACGACCCATTCTTTCACAAATGTGTGTAGGAGCGTCTGCATGCCTAGATTCTTGTGTGATGCCTAGATTCACCTGTAGCCATGAAGTGATTGTAACACCTGAATTCAATGATTTGCAATATAGTCTATATATTTTGCATCTCACACATCACTGATCGGCATTAAATCGTTTTGAGATTTGTTTCTATGTTACAAGCTATTTTAACGCTTTTAAAAGATTGCAACTTCTTTGGGTTGGCCAAAACATGTATGGTCTTTGTTGCAATGCAAATTGGCTGGGAAATAGTGGTGTAATGATTCACTCGTTTTCTTGATGCATCGACATAATCCTGACGATGCATATGCATCGATCTTGAAACATGTATTTTGAACTCCGTGTTCACGAGTCCACGTTGATGCTGCTGACGTGTTATCTGGTGCGCCAGAGCTTCGCTTGTAGTCTGAGGGAGACTAAGACACGCCAGCGCCTTATGTCAGCAGCTTCACTGTGGACTCGTGAACGCGGATTCAAAGAAACACGGAAGAGAAGACAATGCTGAATAAAGTCGTAGTTTTTGTTATTTTTGGACCAAATTGTATTGTCGATGCTTCAAAAGAGTCTAACTAACCCACTGATGTCACATGGACTACTTTGATGATGTTTTTCATACCTTACTTCCTACCTTTCTGGACACGGACTGTAGAGTGTGCATACACTTTCAATGGAAGGACAGAAGGCTCTCGGACTAAATCTAAAATATCTTAAACTGTGTTCCGGAGATGAGCGGATGTCTAACGGAGTCATTAATGACAGAATTTCATTCTTCATACAAACCCTTTAACAAAAGAAACAACACTGTCTCAGACAGCGGTGTTAGCGAACAAATTTGGACTCATGCACTGAAATGTTTTTCACTCAGCAAGTGTTGAAAAGAGTTCTTTGACGGCGCCGACAGGTTCAGCAGCCAAACGGAGTTGTGAAAAGCCCAAAGATATGCAAGAATGTTTGTACTGCTGTAAGAAAGGACATGTTATAGCAGAGTGATTGTCCTGAAGCAGCAGCAGGCCCAAACAAAAGAGATTGCTTTTGTGAATGCAGTTAATCAGTGTGCATTTTGAACTGACTAAAGTCGACAGTGTCTACCTACCATTTCTTTTTAAAGGGTATGTATTGCTATTAGGTAAGGCGGAAGATCAGATAGAAGTGCAGGTGTTAGGGGACACGGGTGCTGCCCAGTGTTTTGTGTGTGCAGATGTTTTATCTGCTATGGACCTGGCTCTTGATATGGTTTCAACTCCCTTTATTAACTGTTGTCCAAACTCTTTTTTTTTTTTTTTTTTTGAGATTGGGGTGTCATAAAGGCTAGTGTTGACAATGGGGCATTTGGTACAGATCTGTCAGGGTTCTGTCACTTCGGACTAGTTTATTCTTGGTTTTGTGACAGAGCCCTGGCATTCCTGTATTTGTCTTGTCTTTGTGTGAGCACATGGGGTTCCATCAGACCTTAAAAGCAATGCTTAGGAAATACTGCATCGAGACATGGCCTGAGTGGGACCAAGGTGTATCTTTGCTTTTATTGTCTATCCGTGAAAGCGGTGCAGGAGTCTCTCAAGTACAGCCCATCAGAGCTGGTCTTTGGCCATACTGTGAGAGGACCACTGAGAGTTCTACAAGAGCGAATGTTAGGCATTGAGGACTCAAATCAAATGTGTTAGATTGTCAGTCAATTTCATAATTGGCTTCAGAAACGTGTGTGCTCGCTCGTGAGACACTGGCTAAAGCGGAGATGAAAATTTGGGCCTTCCTCACTCTGTCCCCTTTTCCTCCCGCTGTGATCCCCATGGCAATAGGATCTAGTTGTATGTTGGTTTTGATGCTTTACATGTCTAAATGTTTTGTTGTCTGTTGTGTTGTGCCATTAAACTGGTGTTCATTTGCATTTGTCTCTTTTTTCTTAGACCTGACGGTGCTGAAAGAGGAGAGTGAAGTACTGAATCAAATGGAAGAGAAAGATCAATTAAAGAATCATGAAAAACCTTTTAGTTGCTCACCGGCTGAAAAGACTTTGTCACAAAAAATTCTAAAAATAATAGAACTACAAGTAATAATTTCACTTGCCAACAGTGTGGAAAAGTTTCAACCGAAAAGGAACCTTAACCTACACATGACAGTTCATACTGAAGATAAGCCGTTCACCTGCTCACAGTGTGGAAAGAGTTTCAAACATAAAGGAAACCTTAACAGACACATGAGAATTCACTCTGGAGCAACTCAACATGCCCTCAGTGTGGAAAGAGTTTCAGTAAAAACAACACCTTGAAAACCACATAAGGATTCACACTGGAGAGAAGCCGTTCACTTGCCAACAATGTGGAAAATCTTTCAACAGAAAAGGAAGCCTTGACCTACACATAAGAGTTCACACTGGAGAGAAGCCGTTCACCTGCCAACAATGTGGAAAATGTTTCAAACGAAAAGGAAGCTTTAACCGGAACATGAGAGTTCACACTGGAGAGAAGCCTTACACCTGCTCTCAGTGTGGAAAGAGTTTCACTCAAAAACTAAGCCTTAACAGTCACATGAGACTTCACATTGGAGAGCAACTATACACATGCCCTAAGTGTGGAAAGAGTTTCACTACAAAACAACAATTTGTAGAACACATAAGAATTCACACTGGAGAGAAGCCGTTCACCTGCCAACAATGTGGAAAAAGTTTCAACCGAAAAGGAAGCCTTAACAGACACATGAGAGTTCACACTGAAGAGAAGCCGTTTACATGTAAACACTGTGGGAAAGGTTTTAGGTATGACACAGGCCTTAAGTACCACATGATCATTCATGTATGAAACTGTTTTTCTGTGTGGAATGAATTTCACAGAAAGGAAACACCTTATGTTTGAGCAACTGAATAATGTGCAGATTATTGTTATGGTATTAAATCACCTTAGAGGCCTTAATTCCCTATTAATGTCCAGTGACTCGAGAGGAGTAAAGAAGCCATTAGACTCAGTGTATTGATCAGCCAAATGAAGAATGAACTAGTAACAATTTTACATGTCAACAGAAGTATAAATCTGTATCAACTAAAATACATAAAATTGTACTGCACAAAATAATTAACAAAAAAATAATATAACAATAGCAGCTTATCCACAGATGGGCCAGTGCGAGCCAGGGCTTTCAACGGGCCGGGTGGGGTTAATAGCCTCTGTCCTGTATCGCTGAGCTCAAAATCACACTGTGTTTCCAGTGCTTTACTAAACCTTCTCTCTGAAAAAACAACCCCATCATTTCACCAACAAAGGGAAGAGTTTTCAGACTAGAAACTAGAACGATTGCTAAATGAACATGATAAATGTTTGCCTTTTTGTGTTTTGCTTAAAGATTTAAAAAAGCATCAGTTTTACCACAATTTTACAATAAAAGTGATACATTGATAATAAAGTTGTGTCAGGATTTTATAGTAATGGTACAGAAATAAAGTGGTATTACCATTATTTCTCCAAAGAGAGAGGAGGCACTTCAGTCACGTATGTTTTTGTTTATTTGTAGTCACAGGACGGCACAAAACTCTGGGGCTTTAGTCCAAAAGCATGCACATTAAAACATTCACATGTTTACTTCACATTTCCTTAGAAAGATTGATGATTTCTGTAATGTTTTTTATCAACGATCTGAGGAGTTTTGAGCGTTCTCTACAGTAAATAGTAAATGGACTGCATTTATATAGCGCTTTTAACAGACCCATGGCCATCCAAAGCGCTTTATGTGTTGGAGACATAGACAATACAACGATCCGACCAAGACTGACAAACACAAGGAGTATATAAAGGGGAAAAATCAAGCTGGGAATGAGGGAACATAGGTGGGGCAAATGAAACCAATAACGAGATAACAAGGGGGTGGGATCAAAACTGAGACACCAGCACATGGCCCAACATAATAAAACGCCACAAGTGCAACACGAGACAGGACAGGCATGTGACAGTTAATGAGGAACATGAAGAAATATATTGTGTTGGCAGATGGCCAAATAGCCCTGACAAACCAATGGCACAGTGCAGTAGTGTGAGGACTGGTTTCATCCGTAATGCGTCGGATATAAGGGTATTAAGGAGATTGCTTGGATTTCACCCTGGTTTTGTCCCAATTGCTCAACAAGAGCTAAAAAAAAAAAACTAAAAAAAAACAAGACTTACAAAGACAAAGCTTTCCTTTATACAGCAAAAAAGCAATGATCTACATAAAACAGGACAAGACAAACTTGAAGAAACAAATCATGGAAATGTCAAAGAAGACACAACAAGAAAGACAATTGATGAACATGTCACAAAAACTGACCCCTCGCAATTTACAATTAGATTGACAAGGGAAGAGTGGGAAAAAATACAACAGTGTAAGCCAGGGTAACGGCATTTAAACAATGCTTGACAGACATTTTATCTAAAAATGTTGGTGTCCTCTCATTCATCTACAACAGAGTGAAACTAGAAAAATCGAGAACAGCAGTTCCCATTTTGGTATGGAAAGGCGCATTGCAAATTTGATGGCTGCGCATTTTTTCAATTTTACATCTGGAAGAAACCAGCAAAGGATGTGCCTACAATATCAGTCAATGTTACCGTTTCTGTAAAATGTATCGTTCGAGGGCAGCAAATTTAAGGAAGTGCACAAGTAAAATTGACAGAGAAAACCTCAAAAATATGCTTGGAGAATTCATGCCTATGCATGTACATTCAAAAAACTTGTTGCTGCAGAAGAGGAAAAACTACTAATTGGAAATTCCAATACAGTTTCCCCCATTACAGTCTTGAAAAGATTTCAAGCCAGAAAAATTTGGAAAATCGACTGGACATTAATCCATTTTTGGATATTCTAAAAATACAAGAAGCACAGGACTTAAATCAAGAGTTTACACCCTTGAAGCACCAGTACCTCCAGTGTGTGGCAATTTCACCATTTACACTACACATGTACACTCTTACGCAGCTCCAGCTCTTACGAGAGTTACAAAAGGACAAAAACCTTTCTTTGTATCTAGATGCCACAGGAAGTGTTGTGACAAAAAGTATTTTTGTAATATATTTTCCTTTTGGTGATATAATTCTTTGTTATTTGGTTATTGTTTGTTTTATTGGAAAATAAATAAAAATAAATAAAAATAGTAAACATGTATCAATAAATACAAGTGAGTTTAACACTACTTACATTAACCCTCCTATTATCTTTGGGGTCAATTTGATCATTCAATGTTCAACATCTGTAAATATATGATTGACTTTTTTTGCTTCAGATTTAGTGACTTTTCCTAATGTAATGGGGACAACCTCATAAACATAAAATTAACCTGCTGATATTTTTCAATGTCTTGTACACATTTTGTAACATCGGTGTTCCTTGGGGTCAATTTGACCCCAGGCTCTTTTAGCTGTATAAAACATAAGAAATATTAAAATTGTACACACATTTATTTGGGTTGTTTTATTGAGGTCACTATAACATGTTATAATTTTATAATGTTCATTATAATTTTACATATTCAATATAATATTCAAAAACTTCCCTCTGTTTAGGGCTCAAACCTAACCCAACCATATCTGCAGTATGAGAACCACTATAGTTCACATGACATGGGACATAATTCTCATGAGAACTTTGATGTTTCCCATGCTATTAGGGAGGAACACCTAAATCTTGCGAGAACTTTGATATTTCCCGTGCTGTGGGGAGGGAACCCCTAATTCTCATGGTTTACCAAACAAAGGGGAGGAGCAGACATTATAAAAGTGTGAACAGAAGCTATTCTAAACCATTTCTTTTTGTGCTCTGTGTGCTCTGTCTTTATGTTCTCTATCTATTTCATTTGAAAATGACATCTAAGCAACGATTCTCTGTCAATGAGATTTTGTCTCAGTTCTTTGACAGTGAAAGTGACATAGAGGAGAATGTGTCTGAGACAGATGATAATATTGAGGACCCTGATTATGAGGCATCCTCCTCAGATGAGAATGAGTTTCCTACTGTTGACCCTCCTGTTGTCTCTCAACCAACAGCAGACCCATTACGTTCCAAAATGGAAAGTTATCATGGTCCCGCTCCCCACTTGAACGACAGGGTAGACTTAGGGCTGCTAATGTCATAAAAATGGTTCCAGGGCCCACTAGATATGCCGTCAGCCATGTCCAACATATAAAATCAACATTTGAGCTTTTCATTACACCATCAATTGAAAATGATATACTTCAAATGACAAACTTAGAGGGTAGCCGTGTGTATGGGGATGGTTGGAAAGACTTTGATGTGACTGACTTGCAAGCCTACATTGGGTTGCTCATTTTGGCAGGAGTCTACAAGTCAAAAGGAGAAGCAACAGCAAGCCTTTGGAATGCTGACACTGGAAGGGCAATATTTCCAGCCACCATGTCTCTAAAGACATTCCATGTTTTCTCCCGTGTCATACGCTTTGATGACAAAGAAACAAGACAGGGCAGACGAGAGCGTGACAAACTCGCAGCAATACGGGATGTATGGGACAAGTGGGTCCAGCGATTACCCTTTCTTTACAATCCAAGCCCCCACATCACTGTGGATGAATGTCTGGTTCCATTTCGTGGTCGCTGTCCCTTCAGACAGTACATACCAAGCAAACCAGCCAAATATGGCATAAAAATATGGGCCTCATGTGATGCGCAGTCCAGCTATGCCTGGAATATGCAAGTGTACACAGGTAAATCCCCTGGAGAAGCACCTGAAAAAAATCAGGGCATGAGGGTGGTACTAGACATGGCTGAGGGACTGAATGGCCATAACATTACATGTGATAATTTTTTCACATCGTACGCCCTGGGCGAAGAACTGCTAAAAAGGAAAGTTACCATAAGCCAGAACTTCCCTCTGAGCTTCTTGTGATGAAGAACAGGAAGGTAACATCTTCAATGTTTGCCTTCACTGAAAATGCCACTGTCGTCTCTTATTGCCCCAAGAAAGGGAAAAATGTCCTGCTAATGAGCACAATGCACAAAGATGCTGTTCTGAGCACCAGAGAAGACCGAAAACCACAAATGGTCCTGGATTACAATGAGACAAAGGGAGGAGTTGATAATTTGGACAAGGTCACAGCCACCTACAGCTGCAGACGCATGACTGCCCGTTGGCCTCTTGTCATTTTCTTCAACATTATTGATGTGAGCGCCTACAATGCCTTTGTGTTATGGAGTGAAATAAACAAGGACTGGAACAGCGGAAAACTGAGTCGAAGGAGAATTTTTCCTGGAGCAGCTGGGTTACGAGCTAGTGAAACCTCACATCGAGAGAAGACGGTGCCTTCTAAGAGCATCAACGGCTGCTGCAACTGTTGTGAAGGACATCCAAATAGAGACCCACACTCCATTGGTTCAAACTGCAGGCAGGAAACGTGGCAGGTGCCAGGTCTGTCCCAACAGAAATGACACCAAGACCAGCATCACTTGTGTGAAATGGAAAAAATACATCTGCAAGGAGCACGCACACACTTTCTGCACATCATGTGCAAAGTAGTGCAGACAAAAGGCTGGAATGTACCTTATGGTGAGCTGTATGTAAAAAAAAACAATATGCTGTTCATATTCTGTCTATGCTGTTTTTATTCTGTCTAACTCATATATTTGCATAAAGCACTTAGTCTCATAAAACAATTCCTGACACAATGCTCAAATTTACTTTTTATAGGTGGTTTTGTAAATCTTTCTTTCTTTCTTTAGTTAATGAACTGCTATGTTTTCCTTACTGATGTTCTGGTATAATGCTGTTCTGTTTAAGAAATAAAATCCTTCTGAATGTTTGAAATTGTGTTTGTTTTTCTTGGGGTCAAATTTATCCCACACATTATATATGTTGCTATCCTTGATAACAAAAAGGACTGTTATGTGTTCCTTACTGATGGTATAATTGTAATGATGTTCTGTTAAAAAATAAAATCTTTCTAAATGTTTGAAATTGTTTGTTTTTCCTGGGGTCAAATTGACCCCAAACATAACTCGTGTTACTATCCTTGATAAAATAAATAGTTTTTCTTTCCAAATGTTATAAATTATAAAAATCTATACTTAGTAATATAATAAAACAAATAAAACACCAAAAATATATATACTTTTCCCATTTTAGGTCAATCAGTAAGATTTTATGGTGATTTGCAAATTTGTGCATAGTCGTGTAATGGGTATTCTGGATGTATAAGGTGTGGGGTGGTGGGGTAAAAGGTGGATGTCAATTTAAAAGGCTATTTAAGTAGTCAACAAATACATAAATTACCTGAGACACAAACCTTTTGTAAAAAAAAAAATCATATTCTGGAGGTTTAAATTGCTGGGGTCAAATTGACGTGGGTAAAAATGTTATAAAATTTGAGGGTAACAGGAGGGTTAAAAAAAAAACTGTACTTTTGTTCTATTGTAACACATTTGTGTATTTTCACAGATTGTGCTTAGGGATGCCCGTCCTGTACAGCTAGAAAGCTGCCAGTGTAGCTGTGTGGCAGGTACAGCTTTGTGTAATCATGTTGCAGCACTGTTGTACCAGACTGCACATTATTGCCAGCTGAGTATCACGTCTGTTCCCCAACACACAGCTGCACAGAGACTGAACAAAAGTGGCATAAGCCAAGAACCATGGTAAGTAATGTTTCTAATAGAGTACTTTGATTCTATTTATAAAACTGTGTTTATTGATATCCTTTTTTGTTTACATGCAGGGTGTTAAACCTGGTCTGATTAATGACATGGTGATTCTTTCAGCCAGACCCAAAGAACGAAAACTGGTAGAAGGCATCAGGTTAGCTGTTGATATTATCATAAATTGGCTTGAACTTCTTCCTACTCATTTTTGAACATGGGAAATATATATATATATAACATATGTTTGGTTCAAGTTTTATTGTTCATTTTTAGAAATCTATACAAACCTGGAACTGATATTTTTGTCCATTCCTTGTTTACTCCTTCAGTTTCTGACACAACAGTGAGAGGCATGTAACGTATAATGTATATTATATTTCATAGTACTGAAAATATAGTAGTATGTGTATATATTATTAATTCATTAAATTACATATGTTCCTTCCTATTCATGTTATTTTGTTGTTTTTTAAGGTACCAATACATATTTATTTTTTAACTTCTTTTGTAATGACTGTGACGACTTCCCTGTTGAGTGGGGTTTCCCTGGGCTCAGGTGGATGATTGGCTGGCTCCGCCTTTTCAAGTGGTTATTCCGTACACCTGTGGAGACTTTCTGTCGCGTGTGTTAAAAAGGAGTATGAGGAAAAGGCCAAGGGGGACGACAGACTGGACACGATTTTCGGTTGACGTTTGGTTCAGTTAAAGTTGTTTTTCCTTTGACACATCCAACACTAGCAACAGCATATTACCTTTCCATGCATTCACTACAATACCTCACTGATTCCTGACTGTTACATATATATATTGTTTTATTTCTTTATAGGTCTATGTTTTTTTGTTAATAAATTTGGGTATTTTTTCGGCTTTCTTGTGTCCCTCTTTTTGTTGCGTCCTTTTTTGAGCTATGGGACGTAACAAATGGGGGCTCGTCCTTGTCGTGGTAAAGTATTGTGCCTTTGTTGATACTTGGCGGTCTTTGATAAATTTGTTCGTTTCATCGTGTTTTGCGAAAATAAATTTGTACGCGCTTTGAACGATTGGCTAATCGTGACGTGGTAAGGGGAAATCCAATTGGAATAGTTTGACGTCACATTACGTGCGTTTTGGGGACACCGGAAAGCGTTTGGGACAGGGTTTGGCCGCCGTTTGTATCCACCGACTGGTAAGTTACCTTTTGTGCAATAGTTTGACTTGAAGTTCTGCCCTGTTAGGTTTAGCGACTTGTTTCCTTTGAGACATGTCGGTTTTCTTTTCGTAGTGTTGTGGTGAAAGCGGGTAGTAGCAGTTGTCTCGGGAGCACTTCCATGGTGTGTGAATTGTCGCTGGTTAACCAGTTGCAGTCCCACCCACTGGGTTTGTGTGCTTAATTTCCCCGCCAGTACCTGCATGAAGATTAGGTTTTAGGTAGGTAGATAGGCATATTTTAAAGAGCTAGAGAGTGGGAAGGTTTCAAGTATTTGATTGCACATTTGGTAACGGGCAGTCTGTGGGTTATTTACTTATGGCTGATGTTGAGAAGTTTTTGAATCAAGTTCTTTAGATAAATGCACAAAAGAGCAACTTTTAATAATCGCTGAGTATTATGAAATACCCCTTAGTGATAAGAGAATAAAAGAAAGTGGTATTAAAAGTGAGTTGAGAAATAAATTGATTGGTAAGGAAATTTTGAAAGCGGAGATGGATGAAATTCAGGACGTACAAACAGCTAACGTTACGCGGTCTGCTTTTACTTTTGACCAACAAAAAGAGTTGTTATTGTTACAAATGGAACATGAAAAAATGAAGCAGAAGTCTGAGCAAGGTAGAATGGAGTTAGAAAAGGCAAAAATGGATTTGGAGTATTTAAAACTTAAACTCATGAAAGAAGGTAAAGTTAGTGAAGATGGTTTTGAGGAGAGTGGCGTGCGTGGAAGTTTTCCGCTGCATCAAAGTCTAAAACTTGTTCCTAAATTTAATGAGGAGGATCCGGATGTTTTTTTTACTCTGTTTGAGCGTGTGGCTGAGTTACAGGGTTGGTCTAGGACAAATTGTGTGATGTTGCTGCAATGTGTGTTAGTTGGTAAAGCACAGTTAGCCTTTTCTGCTTTAAGTATAGAGGAGTGTAAAAATTATGAAGCTGTTAAATCTGCAGTGTTGAAAGTTTACGAGTGCGTGCAAAACATATCGACAACGTTTTTAGGTCGTGTAAAAAGGTCCAGGGACAGACACATTTGGAGTTTGTGAGGGATTTAAGACGACATATTACACGTTGGTGTGCATCGCTTGATGTTAAAACGTTTGAAGATTTACTTTTGATCATAATTGAGCAGTTTAAAGGTTCGGTTTCTGGTCAAATTGCGACGTATATCAGTGAACACAAAGTTCAGTCTCCTGAGGAGGCAGCATCGTTGGCTGATGATTTCGTGCTTACTCATAAAAGTATTGCTGTTGATTGGCGGGCACGGGAGGAAGTGAGCGCGAGCCATTTTACGAATAATACTCCACAGAGTGGTCGCATTTCGCCATGGAGATTTGATCCGTCTAAAACGTGTAACTACTGTCGTGGAAAAGGACATTGGAAAGCTGACTGTTCTATTCTTATAAATAAAACTAAACGTGCTGATGGGGATACGTTTAAACCTGCTGCAGCTGCAAATTCTGTTCAGTTGAGTGATTCCGAGACAAATGAATTCCAACTGGTTAATGATGTTTTTCCACTTATGCTCCTTTCATTACAGAAGGTCGAGTGTCTTTAGTGGATGGAGTTGAAGAGATTCCTGTTAAGATTTTATGAGATACAGGAGCGATGGATTCTTTCATTTTAGAGTCCATTTTGCCATTTTCCTCTCAATCGGAAACGGGTGACAGTGTTTTGGTTCGAGGAATGGGTTTGAATACGTTAACAGTTCCTCTGCATAAAGTTAAGCTTTACTCTGATTTAGTGACTGGTGAAGTGGTAGTAGGGTTGTGCCCTGCTTTGCCGATTGAAGGTGTTCATCTCATTTTAGGAAACAAACTAGCAGGGATCGGGTCTGGGCTAATGTAACTACTTCTCCTTTGGTTGCCTCTAGTGGAGAGCTGGGTCAACAGACAGTGGTTGTTGACCCTGTGGGGGCTGTAACCCGTGCCATGGGAAAAATATTGAGGGTTTAGGGATGCAAGATAAAAATGAGTTAAGTTCACCAGGTGCTGTACTGCTTATACCTGACTTGTCTGCTCTTTCTTTTCCTCTGTCTACAGATGAGCTGAGTAAAGAACAACATTCAGACTCCTCGTTGGCTGAGCTCCTCACTGCTGCGCTTAATGACAGTGACGTGTCAGATAAGGCCAGAGGTTATTTTGTACAGGAGGGATTGCTGTTAAGGAAATGGAGTCCTCATGGTGAAAATTTTGTGGGGGACCCGATTGTCCAGGTAGTGGTTCCCACAAAATTTCGTGATACCGTGTTGGAAGTTGCACATGACAAGTCGGGCCATTCTGGGGTGCGAAAGACTTATGATCGCGTTTTGCAAAAAAAATTTTGGCCACGCGTAAAGCATGACATTTCGGTATACATAAAAAGATGTCACACGTGTCAACTGACTAGTAAGCCAAATCAGAAATTAAGGCCTGTTCCATTGCATCCAATTCCAGTACATTGTGACCCATTTGAACATATTATTGTAGATTGTGTGGGTCCTCTGCCATGTTCAAAGTCTGGGAGCAAATATTTGCTTACTGTTATGTGTTTGGCCACACGTTTTCCTTCTGCCTATCCATTGCGTACGATTACCTCACGCTCAATTGTAAAAGCTTTGGCGCAGTTTATGTCAATTTTCGGCATTCCTAAAATCATTCAGAGTGATCAGGGTAGTAACCTTACTTCTCATCTTTTCCAACAAGTCTTGAAACAACTAAGAATTAAGCACAACCTTTCTAGTGCATATCATGTACAAAGTCAGAGAGCATTGGAGAGATTTCATCAGACTTTGAAGTCTCTGCTTCGTGCTTATTGTGTGCAGTTGGATAGAGATTGGGAGGAGGGGTTGCCCTGGTTGTTACTGGCTGCGTGAGGTGGTGCAAGAAAGTACCGGATTTAGTCCAAATGACTTAGGTTTTGGTCACAAGGTTCGTGGGCTTTTGACTGTGCTTCAGGAGACCATTAAAAGTTCTGATTCGCCTAAAAACTTGCTGTCGTATGTATGTGGTTTCGTCAGAGACTGTTACAGGCAAAAGAGTTGGCTGGTGCTAAACTTGAAAACGGCAGGAAGGAATGAAGCGATTGTATGACCGTAAAGTAGAACCTCGGGTATTTGAGCCAGGAGACCAGGTTCTAGTGTCACGACTGTTGCTTTCTCCTTTTGAAGCAAAATTTGAGGGCCCATTTGTTGTAAAAAGTAGATTGAGTGATGAAAATTATGTTGTTGTAACTCCGATCGGCGAAGTCCACCCAGCTATATCATGCAAATCTACTGAAACCATATTATGAAAAGTCTAAAGTGGATGAGGAAAGCTCTGTTCATCCAGCACTTTGTGCAGTGTCCAATACTAGTAGTAATTTTTGCTCTGACGAAAAGGGCATGGAGGGTAATGAGCCTGATGATGGTGTTTTTGCGTGGGCGACTAAATAATTAGTCTTTGAAAAACTTGAGGTTATTCTTGCTCATTTACCTACTTCAGTCTAATGAGTTGGTTACTCTTATACAGAGTTTTACAGAATTGTTTGGAGATGCGTCTCGAACCAGTTGGGCTGAACATGATATTGATGTTGGTAATGCTTCTCCCATCAAACAGCGTTATTATCGCGTGTCACCAGAAAAACGGAAGTTGATGGAAGCAGAAATCCAATACATGCTGGACAATGATATAGCGGTCCCTTCCGGTTCAGATTGGGCATCTCCTTGCCTGCTGGTTGCGGCCTGATGGCTCCGTAAGGTTTTGTACAGATTTTCAAAACTCAATAGTGTGACAAAACCTGATTGTTTTCCACTCCCGCGAATGGAAGACTGTATTGACCAGGTAGGTTCTGCAAAGTTTGTAACCAAACTTGATTTGTTGAGAGGTTATTGGCAGGTGCCTTTGAGTCAGAGAGCTCAAGAAATGTCTTCATTTGTTACTCCATCAGGCCTCTATTCTTATAACGTTATGAGTTTTGGGCTGAGAAACGCCCGCCACTTTTCAACGTCTAATGAACCGTGTAGTTGCAGGCCTTGAAGGGTGTGCGGTGTATTTAGACGATCTTGTAGTGTTTAGCGATAGCTGGGACGTGCATTTAAAACGCGTTTGAGTGCAGTTCTGAGGCGTTTGTCAGAGGCAGAACTGACGGTGAATCTGGCAAAGTGTGACTTTGCTCGTGCCAATAACTTACCTTGGTAAGGTTGTGGGGAATGGTGAGGTTCGCCCAGTAAATGCTAAGGTTCAGGCCATTCATGATTATCCTGTACCTACTACGAAAAAAGAGCTTATGCGTTTTTTAGGGTTAGTGGGTTATTATCGTTCTTTTGTTGTAACTACCCCTCTGTTGTTGCCCCACTTACTGATTTGTTGAAAGCCAAGGTAAAATTTGTTTGGTCGTCAAATTGTGCGTTGGCTTTTGAAAATGTTAAGTCCCTACTGTGCTCCTCCGCTGTCCTTGCTGCCCCTTGCTTTGAAAGGCCTTTTTCTCTACAGGCGGACGAGTAAAGTTGGTGCTGGGGCAGTCCTTCAACAAGCTGATGAGGAGGGTAGTTCGTCCTGTCAGTTTCTTCTCACACAAGTTTAATTCTTATCAGCTAAATTATTCGGTGGTGGAAAAGGAAGCATTGGCTTTGATTTGGGGATTGCAACATTTTGACGTGTATGTTGGTTCGAGTCAACCTGTTGTAATTTTGTGAGGACAAAGACAAAGGAATCTTATGCAAGTAAAAGTTTATTTAGAAATCAGCGAGACAGAGAGTCTAAATCCAATCAGGTTCTCCGAACTAGCTGTAGATGCATAATTCAGAACGAATCTCAGGAACTCAGATGTTGATGCACAATCCAGAACGAATCTCAGGGTCTCAGATGTTGATGCACAATCCAGAACGAATCTCAGGGTCTCAGATGTAGATGCATACTCCAGAACGGGTCTCGGATGGCTCAGATGATAATGTACAATCCAGAACAGTCTCAGAATCTCAGATGATAATACATACTCCCTCTCAGGAA
Source organism: Gobiocypris rarus (assembly GCA_023029165.1). Lineage (NCBI taxonomy): Eukaryota > Metazoa > Chordata > Actinopteri > Cypriniformes > Gobionidae > Gobiocypris > Gobiocypris rarus. The sequence continues at coordinate 15,463,669 of CM040910.1, read as the reverse complement.
CTCAGAACAGCGAGGAGCGCCGTATACGCCCAACGGATCTTGTCTAAAACGAGACACACCGAAGAGCAGAGAAAAACATAATGTTCACAGAAGGTACAGTACCGAGTTCAAGGAGTTCAGTCTCAGTCTAAAAACAAGACTCGTAGGCAGATGATGAATCCGACTAGTCCGTAAGGAAATAATCCACAAGGAAGCGTCACACTGTTTACTCACGATCATGCCAGGAGAAGGAGCTGAAGTCGAGATAAGCATACTTCCCCACTAAGTCCTGGAAGCAAACATAGTGGAAACTATGATCAAAGACCAACAAAAGTCACGCGGCATGGCAGCGAGCACCGGGAGAAACACAACGAGCGCACAGAACACAGAACACCTGGACCTAAAATAGAAGGAACAATTACACAACAGCTGTGGAAAACAATCAGGGATAACGAGAAGGAGGAGACAGAAAGTGCACACATGGAACACACAAGGTAAACAAACAAAAAGAGCAATCGATCACACAGGAATCCTGACAGTACCCCTCCCCCCACGGCCGGCACTGGACGGGCCAGGAGGACTCACCCTGTCTTCGACGGAGATCCTCGATCAGACCAGGGTCCAGAATGTCCCGAGCCGGTACCCAACACCTCTCCTCCGGACCGTACCTCCCAGTCCACAAGATACTGAAAACCTCTACCCCTACGGCGAACATCTAGTAATCTCCTGACCGAGTAGGCGGAGAACCATCCACTAGTTGAGGGGCGGGGTTTGGGGGTAGAGACAGGGGATTAATGGATGCAAAAATCACTGGTTTAACCCTGGATACATGAAAAACAGGGTGAACCCGACCAAGAGAAAGAGGTAACTTGAGCTTAACTGCCACTGGACTGACGACCTTGACAATACTGAATGGCCCAAGGAATCTCGGAGCCAGCTTACGAGATGACTCACGAAGGGCAGATCCCTGGAAGAAAGCCAAACCTTTTGTCCACAGATATAATGAGGAGGGGGTCGCCGATGACGGTCAGCCGCAGCCTTTGATTCGTCTGGAGTTCTGTAATAATAGGATTCTAGCTCTCCTCCAAGTGCGTTTGCACCTTCGGACGAAAGCTAAAGCAGACGGAACCGCTGCATCGGGCTCCTGTGATGGAAATAGGGGAGGTTGAAAACCGGTAGAGGCTTCAAATGGAGACAGATTGGTCGAGGAAACAGGGAGAGAATTATGTGAATACTCGACCCAAGGGAGCTGTTGGCACCAGGAGTTCGGATAGCGAGGACGACAGACAGCGGAGCGTCACGACCAAGATCCTGATTAGCCCCGTTCACATTGACCGTTGGTCTGCGGATGATAACCAGAAGACAAACTGGCGGTGGAGCCGATCTGTCTACAAAACTCCTGCCAGAAACGTGAGATGAACTGAGGACCCCTATCTGAAACCACGTCAGTCGGAAGACCATGTAACCTAAAAACGTGGTTAATCAGAACCTGAGCCATCTCTTTGGCAGAAGGAAGTTTGGGCAAGGGAATAAAATGGACCGCTTTAGAAAAGCGATCCACCACAGTCAATATAACAGTGTTACCATCAGGCGCGGTAAGCCAGTGACAAAATCAAGGGCTATGTGTGACCAGGGGCGGGAGGGCACGGGCAAGGTTTTAAGCAGACCAACGGGTAGTTGATGAGAGGCTTTATTACAAGCACAAACCTGACAGGCTAATACGAACTGTCTGACGCCAGGACCCATAGCGGGCCACCAAAAACGCGTTGACGGACGGCTGCCAACGTTCTCCGAACACCAGGATGGCCGACAAACCTGGATTCATGACACCACCGGATGACATCAGAACGCAACGCCTCGGAAACCCACAGACGACCCACCGGCACCCTCTGGAACTTCCACCTCGTCCGGCCTCCCTCACCCGCGTTCGATGCCCCAAACGACCGCCCCGACCACCCTCTTCTCCGGGAGAATGGTCTCGGGCCGATCGGTTTCGGAACCACCGAACAGACGGGAGAGCATCAGGCTTAACGTTCTTAGAACCCGGCCGATGCGAGAGGGTGAAGTTAAACGGTCAAAGAAGAGCGCCCAGCGAGCCTGCCTGGATGTTAATCTCCTGGCCGAACGGATATACTCTAGGTTCTTGTGATCCGTCCAGACCAGGAAGGGCTCCGAGGCTCCCTCCAACCAGTGACGCCACTCACCCAAAGCGAGTCTAACCGCCAGCAACTCCCGATTACCTATGTCGTAATTACGTTCTGCTGGGTTTAACGGTGAGAAAAAAGCGCGGATGCACTTTCCCGTCACTAGGTGATCGCTGAGACAAAGCGGCGCCAACCCGACATCAGAAGCATCTACCTCAACTATAAACTGGTAAGCCGGATCAGGAATAGAAAGTACAGGTGCAGAGATGAACCGGGACTTTAGATCATCAAAGGCTTTCTGAGCTTCATTATTCCAACGGAACCCTACTTTAGTGGAGGTAAGAGCAGTAAGGGGTTTAGCGATCTGACCAAAATTTCTGATAAACGCGGTAGAAATTGGCGAATCCCAGAAAACGCTGTAACTCCTTACGTGTGTCGGGTACTGGCCAATCAGCGACCGCTTTAATCTTAGTGGAATCGGGACGAATTCTCCCAGCGGCAATAACAAAACCCAAGAACGTAACCGACTGTTTGTGGAATTCGCACTTCTCCGCCTTGACAAATAACTGATTCTCTAATAGCCGTTGTAAGACTAGGCGAACATGTTGGGTGTGTATCTGTATAGAAGGGGAAAAGATGAGGATGTCATCTAGATACACAAAGACAAATTTGTTAATCATGTCTCCCAACACTTCATTAACCATAGTCTGGAAGACAGCCGGTGCGTTCGCAAGTCCGAACGGTAGAACGGAGTATTCCCAGTGCCCCGAGGGTGTATTAAATGCTGTCTTCCACTCATCGCCCTCCCTTATGCGAACCAAGTGATAAGCGTTGCGCAGATCTAACTTGGTGAAGACACAAGCTCCCTGTAATAATTGAACGCGTCGACATTAATGGTAAGGGGTATTTATTTTTAACAGTAATGTCGTTTCAAACCTCTGTAATCAATACACGGACAAGGAGCCGTCTTTCTTCTTAACAAAGAAAAAACCTGCCCCAGCAGGGGAGGTGGAGCGGCGAATGAGACCGGCAAGAGCTTCATTAATGTATTTGTCCATGGTCTCTCTTTCTGGGACCGAAAGGGAAAAAACGCGACCCTTCGGCGGAAAAGTACCTGGGAGGAGATCGATCGTGCAATCATACGACCGGTGAGGAGGGAGGGACGTAGCTCGAGCCTTACTGAACACCTGATCCAGATCAGAATACTCCGCCGGGACCCCTGCGAGGTCGACGCGGGAATCTGTGAAACAGGACAAACAGGGTCAGAAGGGGCAGGACCAAGACAAGAAACATGACAAGACGGGGACCAAGACAATACAAGACTATTCTGCCAATCAATGTGAGGATTATGTTTAATCAACCAGTCATGCCCTAAAATGATGGGTGACTGAGAAGAATGTAACAAAAAATTTAAAATCCTCACGATGATTGCCAGAGACAAAAAGACTTACAGAGGGGGTGCAATGAGTGATCTCTGCCATGTGTTGCCCTCTTAAAGTTAAAGCAGACAGAGTGTCAGTAAGGTCTACCGCAGGAATACCCCAAGACTCAGCAAGAGAAGCATCCATAAAACTTGCCTCAGCACCGAGTCCAGCAAAGCCTGAGAGTGAAACACAGAGTTATTATAGATGATGGAGACCGTCAACATGGTACGAGACCCGGAAGAAGAGTCGAGACGAGAAACGCCCACCGATACTCCCGGGATTACCGGGGCGGAACCCTTTTACTGGACAGTTGAAAACCTTATGCCCGGCTTACCACAGTACAGACAGAGACCATTGACAAAAGCGATGTTGTTTCTCCTCTGCGGTAAGCCGGAGCCGACCCAGTTGCATAGGCTCTACCGAGGAGGAAGATGGAGAAGTATCATCGCTCACACGCAATGACGGATCGGAGAAAAGGTGGTGAACCGAGGCGAACCCTCCGCTGCCTGTGGCGAGCCTCGACTCGGAGAGCAAGATCGATAACGCCTTCTAGATGTGTGGGAAGATCATGCGATGCGATTTCATCTTGAATGCTTTCGTTGAGACCTCTTAAGAACTGTGCTTTCTGGGCTATATCGTTCCATCCGCTGGATACGGCGAGGGTCCTGAACTCAATCGCATAATCAGTAACTGTAGACTTATCCTGGTGAGACAGATCAATGCGGCAGCAGCTAGATCGCCTTGAACACTGCGATCAAACAGTGTGGTCATCTTGGAGCGCAAGGTCTCAAACGTGACACAACAAGGGTCCTTGGCTCCCCAAACCGCCATTCCCCAGTCTCGCGCTCTGCCTGTTAACAGTGTAAGGACATAGGCAACCTTTGATATCTCAGACGCGAACCTCCGAGGCTGGAGCGCAAAGACTAGGGAACATTGGTCAAGAAAAGCCTTACACGACTTAGTATCCCCATCGTAGGTAGGTGGATTAATCACTTGGGGCTCTGGTCCGAGCTACTCGAATCTCGACTTGTGGTATATGGGTCTCTCTATCTCCGACTGCTTGTGCCACCTGTTCCAACCTGTTGTGGATCTCGGTGAGACGACCTGACAATAACTGAAAGTCATGTGAAGCTGAGTTGAGTAGAGAAGAATGTTGGTCTAATCTCGCCCCCTGCTGGGCCAAGGCCGCTTGGAAAGAGTCTCCGCTCGCCTGACTTGCAGACTCCATTAGTGGCGCGTTCGTCCAGTGAGGACAAAGACAAAGGAATCTTATGCAAGTAAAAGTTTATTTAGAAATCAGCGAGACAGAGAGTCTAAATCCAATCAGGTTCTCCGAACTAGCTGTAGATGCATAATTCAGAACGAATCTCAGGAACTCAGATGTTGATGCACAATCCAGAACGAATCTCAGGGTCTCAGATGTTGATGCACAATCCAGAACGAATCTCAGGGTCTCAGATGTAGATGCATACTCCAGAACGGGTCTCGGATGGCTCAGATGATAATGTACAATCCAGAACAGTCTCAGAATCTCAGATGATACATACTCCCTCTCAGGAACTCAGAACAGCGAGGAGCGCCAGATACGCCCAACGGATCTTGTCTAAAAAGCGAGACACACGAAGAGCAGAGAAAAACATAATGTTCACAGAAGGTACAGTACCGAGTTCAAGGAGTTCAGTCTCAGTCTAAAAACAAGACTCGTAGGCAGATGATGAATCCGACTAGTCCGTGAAATAATCCACAAGGAAGCGTCACACTGTTTACTCACGATCATGCCAGGAGAAGGAGCTGAAGTCGAGATAAGCATACTTCCCCACTAAGTCCTGGAAGCAAACATAGTGGAAACTATGATCAAAGACCAACAAAAGTCACGCACGGCATGGCAGCGAGCACCGGGAGAAACAAACGCGCACAGAACACAGAACACCTGGACCTAAAATAGAAGGAACAATTACACAACAGCTGTGGAAAACAATCAGGGATAACGAGAAGGGAGGAGACAGAAAGTGCACACATGGAACACACAAGGTAAACAAACAAAAGAGCAATCGATCACACAGGAATCCTGACAAATTTATACTGATCACAACCCGTTGAATTTCTTGAATTCTCTTCATTGCCGAATCAAAGGCTCATACGTTGGTCTTTATTTCTGCAGGCCTATGCCCTGGACATTCGACATGTTAGAGGGTCGGAAAATCTTGTAGCTGACGCGCTGTCATGCGCCCCTGTGAATTATTAGATTTTATTTTTTGTTTTGTCTTTTCCTCTCTTGGCCTTTCCTAGGTCCTGAAGTATTGTGTGGTAACTCTTGTTTATTACAGGGATTCTTGACAGACCCCTGTCTTAAGGGGAGGGGTGTGACGACTTCCCTGTTGAGTGGGGTTTCCCTGGGCTCAGGTGGATGATTGGCTGGCTCCGCCTTTTCAAGTGGTTATTCCGTACACCTGTGGAGACTTTCTGTCGCGTGTGTTAAAAAGGAGTATGAGGAAAAGGCCAAGGGGGACGACAGACTGGACACGATTTTCGGTTGACGTTTGGTTCAGTTAAAGTTGTTTTTCCTTTGACACATCCAACACTAGCAACAGCATATTACCTTTCCATGCATTCACTACAATACCTCACTGATTCCTGACTGTTACATATATATATTGTTTTATTTCTTTATAGGTCTATGTTTTTGTTAATAAATTTGGGTATTTTTTCGGCTTTCTTGTGTCCCTCTTTTTGTTGCGTTCTTTTTTGAGCTATGGGACGTATACAGTATGT